>OZ024825.1:109414385-109626885 GCA_964016985.1 Anodontia alba | reverse complement strand
TGACATTTTTTGTTACTTTTTAATTCCCCTGAGCACGAAGCGCTCAAGGGGAGCTATTGTAATCGGTCAACGTCCGTCGTGCGTCGTCCGTCGTGCAGCATCAATAATTTGCTTTAAACGCCTACTCTTCCTAAATCCCTGGGCCAATGACTCGAAACTTGGTAGGAATTATCCGGGTGACTTGTAGAACAAACATATCTAAAATCGTTCCGATCGAAAATCCTAGACGGCCGCCGTACCTTGAAACTCTATTTTTCGCCTTTTCTCCTGAACCGAAAAGCCATTTGACTTAAACCTTGGTAGGACGCATCGGGGTGACTTGTAAATTAAAAAAAAAAACAAAAAAAAACTAAAATCGTTTCGATCGTAAATCCAAGATGGCGGCCATGGCCGCCATCTTGAAAACCTTTTTTTTTTTCTCCTTAATCATAAGGCCAGTTGACTTGTAACTAGGTAGGTAGCACAGGGGTGACTTGTGGATTAAAACAGCTAACATCGTTCCTATCGGAAAGCCAAGATGGTCGCCAGGGTGGCCATCTTTATAATCTTTTTTCACTTCTTCTCCTGAACCGAAAGGCCAATTGACTTAAAACTTTGTAGAAAGCATCGAGGTAAATCTACTTTTCGCCTCTTCTCCTGAACAAAAACGCCAAATTGACTTGTATAGTGAACTTTAAAAAAATCTTCTCGTCAGAAACCACAAGGCCTAGACTACGTGGATGTATCTGAATACGCTGGTATTTGAGGCTTGCTTTACAAAATAGGTCTGAATAAAACCAATTTAAGTCCTCGCTACTCTAGTTTTTTTTTTTTTTTTTTTTTTTTTTTTTTTTTCACTTTTTTTTTCACACGCCGTTCCGAGGGGGTTCCTCTGTTGCGGTTCTTATTTGTTCGTGCGTCTGTGGTTTCATACGTTGCGTTTTGTCTTTGAGTATCATATGGCACCTCGGGAAGGCGGTGAGTCGTGATTATACCATTTCCTGGATATCTTTACTTCTACATTTAAAACAAAATCAAATATATAGCCTATTCAAATATATAATAATTTTCATCTCCAAAAACAAAATTTTCATATAAAAAACTGATATTTTTAATATTTCTGCTCAGTCCATAGATTGTGATTACCCGTTAGAACCGCCTCGAGGCGGTTCTAATGAGTACCCACAATCTATATTATCAAGCAGAAATAAGAAAAATCATGTATACCCCTGTAAACCCCAGTTTTATTCTTTAAAAGTGGGGTTTTAGTGTGGTCTGTAAACCCCAGTTTTATTCTTTAAAAGTGGGGTTTAAGTGTGGTCAAAATTATAAATTAGGCATGTTTTCTTGATGATACAACAACAACAACAACAACAACAACACCAACATAAAAAAAAAAAAAAAAAAAAAATGAACAGCGGTATTTTCTAAAATAATAACTGCACTGATGTTCAGATTATCCTCAGGTTTTGCCATCTGCATATGCCTCCAGGATCCATTTGCATTTGGGAACTTGGTACAATCGGTATTTCAGCCAAGAGACAACTTTTGTGATTTCCTGTTTGCTTTATTGCACGCCAAGTCCTTATGAAAAGTGATCTAAAAGGAAAGAATTTTCTCCAGGATGTGTTTGTTTGTTTGTGTTGAGGTTTTACGGCCCAGTCAACCCAATAGGGTCATGTCGAATTCGCTCAGTTTACCTAACCACACGTTTACTGGGCAGGCTTAGTCCTCTAAGCGGTTAACCAGTATTGTGCACATTCTTTCACCAGAAACTGACAACTGCCCTTCTTGAATCAGCGGAAGGGAGAGAATGACCGTAGAAAATATTTCATGATCAATCTCCACGAAAGAAGGATGCCGACCTCGGCGAGGATTGAACCCGCGACCTCCTGGTCTCCAGTCGAACGGCGCATCCAACTGAGCCACAGAGGCCAATCCCAGGGTGTGTGTGCATGTGGGGGGGGGGGGGGGGGAATTGGGGAGGGGGGACGCATATGCTTTCCTTTAAGAGTAGACATTTTTCAACCAGGGAGTAGGTTCTTATCTTTTAGACTAATTACGAAAACACGCTTATTCATATATATATGAAATATATAATTATATATAAAATTTTCAGTTTTTGAGGTAAAATTTTCTATATATATATATATATATATATATATATATATATATATATATATATATATATATATATATAGAAAATTTTACCTCAAAAACTGAAAATTTTCAGATAAAAAGCACTGATATTTTTCACATTTCTGCTCAAAACATAGAAATAAGAAAAAATAATATATATCCCTGTAAATCTCAGTTTTACTAAATAAAACTGGGGTTGAAGGGAATCAATATTTCATATATATAGGCATGTTTTCGTGATGAGACCCCTTTTCAGAAGGGAGACGAAAACACTTGACAGAGTTGCCTCCTGAAAGAGTATCCGTCCACTGTAGCGGGTGGGGTGGCGGTGGGGGGTAGGGGGGGGGGTTTCATATATAATAAAATATACGCATTTTACATGTTAGGTTAAGTTTATTTCACAAGTTGTGAAAACGTATTGTTTTGAAACACATACTTCACGAAAACATGCTTATATAATTTGATCCCCTTAAACCCCACTTTAACATAGTAAAACTTGGGTTTACGGGGGTATAAGGGGTATACATTATTTCTCTTATTTCTGCTCAAAACATAGATTGTGCGTACTCGTTAGAACCGCCTCATCGAGGTCGTTCTAACTAGTACCCACAATCTATGTTTTGAGCAGATATATGAAAAAATTCATATATGAAAAAATTCAGAGTTTTTTTATCTAAAAATTTTCATTTGTTTGCTGGTAAAATTTTCAGTATAGGCATTTGAATAGGCATGTTTTTGTAATGATAATAATAATGTATTAATGTACATGTAATACAATAGTCATAGTATTAGTGAAATTTAAAAGTTCGCATGGCGGGTAAAATTTCAGCAGACGACATTCTGAAATATTTTTCTTAGTTTTGCTAGAAGATAAGAAAGGGCATTTCATGCAAATTGTCTCCGTTTGAGACAATTTGCATGAAATGTCAAATCCTATTTACTAGGGAAAATAAGAGAAACATCATCAGTTTGTCGTCTGCTGAAAATGCCCATATCAACGTAAGTGTTGGTATTGATTGTGTCATAAAATACAGCGAAAAATAGTTATGACTGTATTCAACTCTAATTCCGGTCTCACGCTTTCGCACTTTACCACTCTTTTAATCGGCAAAGTGACGATATTTTTCTTACGGTTTTCTATCAGAAAATAGGCTTTGTCATTTCATGCAAATTGTCTACAAATTGCATGATATGTCAAATCCTATTTTCTGGAACTAAAATAAGAAAAAAAAATCAAAATGTCGATGAAAAGTTTAGCCAGCATGCACTGCGTTAATAAATCTCGCATGCACGATCAGTTACTGATGCAAACTCAAGACTCATCTCTTGTGCATAATCACGGCAGTGAAACGTTTATTGTGACTCAAACAATTTTCATGAAGATTGAGCAAGTTTGGGTAAGCAAACACACACACGCACGCACACACTGAAAGACATTATTTTCTGATATTAAATGCTGGATAATCTATTTATTCAGGAATTATGTGTGTCATTTTTCAGAGATAGAGATAATAAGGCTTGACATTTCATGTAAATCGTCTGCCGAGCATTCTCTGACATTACGAAAACACGCCTATTGAAATATACTGAAAATTTTACCGCCAAAAAGCGAAAGTTTTCAGATAAAAAAATTCTGATGTTTTCCATATTTCTGCTCAAAACATAGATTGTGGGTACTCGTTAGAACCGCCTCGCCGGGTACCCACAATCTATGTTTTTGAGCAGAATAAAACAAATAATGTATACCCCTGTAAACCCCAGTTTTATTATATAAAAGTGGGATTTAGGAGGGTCAAAATTATATAGGCGTGTTTTCGTGATGCAAATAAAAAGAATCGGGTACGTTATCGTCTGTTGCAGTTGTGGGGATTAAGACAACGTTAGAGTAGTAAATCAGTTTGACCTTCACCCCTCTATGCTAATTAAGCAGACGACACATTGATGTTATTTTTCTCTTTTTCCTTGAATACAGAATTTAACATTTCATGCAAATTGTCTCCAAAGAAATGTCTAAACCTGTTTTCTGGGGAAAAATAAGCAAACAACTTTCAATATGTAGTTTGCTGAATGTTTTCCCAGTGCTAAGCGTTAACCCTTAAAACGCCAAGAAATCCAGCATCTGAAAATGTCGTCTGTTTATGTCGTCTGCTGAATTATTCTAGCAAACTTTTCAAACCTATTTTTGCATAGAGGCAAACAGTGTGGACTCTGATCAGACTGCTCCTCTGGGTCCACACTGTTTGCAAAAGTGACTTTTAAAATCACAAGCAGATGACAAAGCAGACAACAATTGTTGTGATTGGCAGTTTAAGGGTAAATTCTTGGATTAAGTAAGTCCTTTCTCTGTCTCGCTGATAATCAAAACTCTAGATAAAGGGAGTATCCATGTAATATTTTGCTGATTTCTCCATGAAAACAAATGTTATGGGTACTCATTAGAAGCGCCTCGATGAGGTGCTTCTAATGAGTACCCACAACAGCTGTTTTCATGGAACAACAAGAAAAAATATCCATTACGAAAATACCTATTCAAATATATAGAAAATTTCACCTCCAAACACTGAAAATTTTCAGATAAAAGCTCTGATATTTATCATATTTCTGCAAAAAAAAACAACAACATAGATTGTGGGTCCCTTAGAACCGCATCGGCGAGGCGGTTCTTACGAGTACCTACAATCTATATTTTTGAGCAGAAATAAGAAAAATAATGTATACCCCTGTAAACCCCAGTTTTACTGTATAAAAGTGGGACTTAAGGGGATCAAAATTATATAGGCACGTTTTCGTGATGGTTACGTTTTGGTTGAAAAAAAAAAGGAGTGCCTGATCTGGAGCTATGTAAATTTCAGTCGAACCTCAATGGCTCGAACATCTTTGGGACCATGGAAATTTATTCTAGATATAGGTAGTTCGAGCCATTGAGGCTTAATCATAGCGCCAGGTTAGGGAACAAATGGGAATAATATATGGAACTTTTCTCGATCTTTTATAAAACGATGATACATTAAGTGTATTCATTAGAATCATCTCGATAAGGCGATTCTGATGAGAACACACAACATACATTTTCATTATAGAATAGAAAAAAAATCCTAAAATATCCCTAAGTATTTGTTTTCTTGAGCTGTCGGAAGAACGAGTCATCGGGGTTCGAGTAATTGAAGTTCTGCTATATTTCAGCAGTTCCTATTGTCATGATTCTCCAATGCAAGGCATTGATTTTTCCACTAATGGGACAGAAAACGGCTTGTTAACACAGCATGGGCATGCAGGGTAGTGATACGGCTTCATAGCATTTGTAGCAAGTCCTGATACGTTACTGTAGACTGGGGCAACTCCTGTTCCCGACAGCATAGAGGAATATGGTGTCACAGGAAATGGAGTTCTTGAACTAATTCCAGCGCTTCCTAAAGCATACCTTAAAGAGTTGTAATGGTGCACACTTGGTAAACTTGAAATGCTTGTTGGAGAAAATGCTGACTTAAACGAATTGTCCAAAGATGTTCCGAAATATGTCTGTTGAAACAAAGGTGGAGAGTAAGACTGCGGTTGCCTCAGTTCTTGTTCATGAGCATGGTTTAATACTTGTTCTATAGCCTGAACAACATCTCCATTACAGCCTTGGAGAATCAAATGTAAAATGTTTGTTTTGGTTTGAGGAAATATACGAGTGAGCATGTCCATTGACTTCTGGTTTGTATATGAAATCTCTTCTGGTTGCGTTCGACTGAGTGATTCTGTACGATGACTAATGTATTCAGGTGGAGGTGAATTGGAACCGCTAGATGCTGGCGACAGTGAACGACTTTCTGGTGTTCGTGGTTTATCAGAACCATCTGATAAACTGTGTCGGTCGTCGCTAGGTACTGTGTTGTATATTTCTTCTGATCGTAATCTCTTGGCAGCTGAAAAAAGACGCGGACATGATAAATATTACAATGTGTTCGATGAAACAAGAAGGCGTTTTTATAAACACACACACACACACACACACACACACACACACACACACACACACACACACACACACACACACACACACACATTTCTTTGTTTTATTTCAATATATAAGTGTTATACACGTTTAACTATTGTACATTAACACGTTTCTCTATAATAACCCTACAAAAATTACATACGAGTATTTGCATATTTAATAACAAAGTACTGCTCCAACCAAGAAAACTGTTATCAGAGTATTAGTATATTAAAATATATACTTACTAGTTAATAAATGTGATAAAGGTTTGTTTTTAAACTCTTCCCAACTGTATTCATTACGAAAACACGCCTATTCAATTAATTGAAAATGTTACCACCAAAACGTGAAAGTTTTCTGATAAAAATTCTGATATTTTTCATATTTCTGCTCAAAACATAGATTGTAGTACTCGTTAGAAGCGCCTCGCTGAGCAGAAATAAGAAATATAATGTTTTCCCCTATAAATTCCAGTTTTACAACATGTATATAATAGTCGGGTTTAAGGGTGTCAAAATTATATAGGTATGGTCTCGTGATTTTAACCCTAAATTTGCCACATTCTTTTCTACTCTATTCGATGAACAAGAATAAATACCGTATTGCTAAACCGACAAAAGATAAGATAAATATAAAATTGCGATGACTTACGAGGCTGATCAAGATCCTCGTAGCTACTTGTTGAAGTGCGCTGGTAAGACTGGCGCTCATGATAAGGTAACACTTCTGTGCCAGCGTGCATCATTTGTTGGCCATACACCATGCCGATTTCTCTCGCCTCACTCTCCTCTTGTGCCTGTTGACGTCTGAGGGCAACCTGCGCTGCCATTACTCTTTGTCTCTCAGAAATTAAGGTACATTTGGCACAAACACAATCTCTCCAGCGGCAGTAACGTTTGTGGCCCTTAAGGGCAGATACAACGCCATGGTTTCTACAGCGAGCACATTTAGGTGTCCGCGGATAACGGTCAGAAGTCCTGAGAAATAACGATCCAGGGACTGGAACTGTCTGCCCAATGGCAGCATCGCTCAAACTCTTATCCTCATCCGTCGTGTTAGTCATGGTTTATCTGTAATGGTCCTCTTCACTAAGCTATTTCAGTTCGCTCACTAGCACCTTAACAAAAAGACTTATCACAATTCACTGTGCATACAAAGTGAGTTGATAGTTCACAATGGGTGAAGACGACAGAAACGAATATCTTTATTTGAAACTGAAATTGTAATGGATACGCAAACGTTAAAGCACCGCCCACGAAACACAAATGCAAAGAAATACTTTGTCTTTATTGGGTAGCAAAAATGTTGAAATCGACACCGTCTTATTCTTATAGGCAAGTGCGAACACTTAGCTGTCAATCAAGCTGAATACATTACAATTATTTTCCTTTATTTAAAAGGCGTATTGAATGAACAGTAAATCTTTGCAATTACTAAAATCGCATTTAACGAAATTCTTAATATTCTAATTTTCCGATTTACCATTTACATGTAAACTATGTTCGTTTTACTTCCACACTGAGTAATTCATTATATATCACTGTAAAGATCCAAGTTAAACAACTGTCCGCCTGTCTGTTTCTCTGTCTGTATCTTTCGAGCTAAAATATTCAGAAAATCGTAACCTTCAGCGCGCGTTGATAAATCTGCAGAATTAGAGATATTTTTGCGTTTTTATGTGGTACCTATACAAAAACAAGCATAATATTAGTAATAATAGTAATAACAACAAAAATTGTTAAAATAATAATAATAATAATAATAATAATAACAATAATAATTTTTATAATAATAATAATAATAAGAAGAAAAATAATAGTTAATTTCAATTCTAACTCAATGAAATATATTTGTCAGGTTCCCTTAATTGTTGTTAAATTATAAACGCACTAATAATTTTGTTAAACTCTTTCAGTGCTAAATTTCAGACGACATTTTTCGTCTGCTTTTCTTTTTCAACAAACTAAGAAAAGAAGTTTATACGTATAGTTGAATGACTGAATGTCAAACAGCGTAGATCCAGATGAGACGGCTCACTCTCATCAGGATCTTTGCTGTTTGCAAAAGCCTATTATTACCGCCTGTGGCAGTGAAAGAGTTAAACAATATTGGTCTTCTTTGTTGTACTTTCATTAGCAACAACTGGTTGAGGATCGACGGTCTGGACGAAAGCTTTAAAAATCGTAGTCCATTTTCTCACATGCATATATACAAAATGTACATACAATAGACAGCATGGAAATACTATTTAAACTTACACATTTCAAAACATTAATGAAACAACATGATTTCTCAATCTAATACATGCATATGATACATGCATTAACCCTTTCAGTCCTGTTGACCAAAACTTCTGTAAACAGTGTAGATCGAAATGAGACGACTCGTTACGAACCGTATCATCTGGATCTACACTGTCATGCTTTTTTCTTATTTTAGGCTGACACTCCCGTTTGCATCAATGGACATGTCCGAATCCACTTAAAAAATTCAGGGGTGAAAGGGATAGTTAAGGTAAGATACGAATAATTGTTTGGCAACATTAAGCCATATGTATCTAGACAATACAGTCAAACCTCGATAGCTCGAACACCGATGGCTCGTTTACCATGGCTAATTCGAACTCGTTTTTGAGTCCCTAAGATTCTTCCGATAGCTTTAAAAAACAAATATTTAGATAAATTTTCTTATTTTATCAGAAAATTGTATGTTGTGTGTACTCATTAGAATCGCCTCATCAAGGCGATTCTAATGAGTACACTCAACAAACTATTATTGTGTAGAAAATCGAAAAGATTTCCCTAAATTATCGCTATTTGCTTCCTGACCTGGTGCCATGATTGACCTTCATTGGCTCGAACTACCCATGGTTCGAACACTTTTCCATGGTCCCAAAGGTGTTCGAGCCATTGAATTCGACTGTAATTTGAAATGAAAGGTCGTGGAAATTTAACTGAAAAAAAGTCAATGAATGTCTTAATCTTTTCTGTACAGAGAGAAGAAGAAAAAAAAAAATAAATAAAAAAGACTCAGGAACAAGGATTCCTTAGATGCAGAAAACACATTAAACTCATAAGACAAAAAACTGACAGAAAACCGCTATATCTCTGGAAATGATCATATAAAACTATGAGCAGATTTCTTAAAAGAATACTTACGGAAATTCCAAATACTATTTCTTTGAAACGCCTTCCCTTGTTACTATCACTCACATTACGAAAACCCGCCTATTCAAATATATAGAAAATTTCATCTCCAAAAACAGAAAATTTTCAGATAAAAAACTCAGATATTTTTCATATTTCTGCACAAAACAAACATTGTGGGTAATCGTAAGAACCGCCTCGCCGAGGCGGTTCCAGTGAGTACCCACAATCTATGCTTTTGAGCAGAAATAAGAAAAATAATGTATACCCCTATAAACCCCAATTTCACAATATAAAAGTGGGGTTTAAGGGGGTCAAAATTATATAGGTATGTTTTCGTGATGTTTACCAGATTAATGCCATTTGAATATTCAATATCTCTAACTGTAAGAACTACTATCGGTCCAATGCTATTTTCCATAGACGGCTAAGCTTTATTATAATCAAGTATTAGTATTCACAAAAAGCTGTAAGTGCAGACTATTAAGCGCGGACCAAGCTTTTTGCGAAAGATAATACATGTTTAAAATAGGCTTCGAAAGACAGTAATACATAAAACAACATAGACTGACAACGTTACTTTATTTATGCTGCTAGGGTTATTTTACTATCTTAGACTTATATTAGGCATAGACTCTAATCTTTTTCAAACTGTAGACGGGAATACCTCTGTGAAATATGCAGTGCTTGCATTAAGGGAAGTCTGGGAGTCAGAGACTCCCAAAAATCGCCCTGGGACTTCCAAAAATCAATGTCAGGAAGTCTGGGATTCCTAACTTTTAAAGATATTTAGTCATTTATAACAAGAATTTAGAATGAATTTATGTGTTATTTAGCTTAAGAACGGCAGGTTTACTCCATAAATGAGAGTTTACAAATATTGAGGGTGAATTTCTGAAAGAGAGTGAAAAAATTTGATCACCAGGACTTACAGATATTGGAGCTAAGAAGTTCTGGGACTTCCTGATTTTGACAGTTAGTGCAAGCACTGAAATGGGTAGCAACATGTCCGCCTAATGAAGACTTACATCAACATGCGCATCCACGCAGCCTGATCGGAGTCTTTGTTGTCCGCATGAAGAAACGTTACATCCATGGCTTTCAAAAATGCATTTGCTAAGATTCTGTTCAGATTACGCGAATGTGCAGGCTGATCTGAATCTTACATACATGTCAAACAGTATGTTTTCTGACGTTGTGGCTCATATTCCTAATTGCTTTTATTTAGGCTCGATCCTACACTGTGCGAGCTCTGACCAATTTGATGACATCGCATGGATCTGTTTACTGAATGCACTACCAAGTCAATGTACACTTTTAAAGGTTCTTCAAATGAAGCTTGTATGGGTTTACCATAGTGCAGATTGTATCTCATTTCCTTTGGAATCATTGGGCCCATTGTGGAATCTTTGAAAATGGAGTTCTGCTCATGTATACGCTAGAGGGCGTAAGCAGTGTTGCAAACTTCATTACTGCTTATGAAGAGTCTCAATAAAACCGAGACTCCCATTTTCTTATCTGTAGTGTGTTCTTTGTTTCCAAAGGCAATCTTTTTGATGTTTATTATTAATGTGGTCATACTGACCCTCGGCCACCCTCACATCGATATTTGCATAGATGGTCAGTCACAAACTTTCAGTATCAAAGGATTATATGTGGATTACTAACGTGGTCATACTGACCCTCGGCCACCCTCGCATCGATATTTGCATAGATGGTCAGTCACTCACTGTCAGTATCAAAGGATTATCTGTGGGTTACTAACGTGATCATACTGACCCTCGGCCACCCTAACATCGATAGATGGCCAGTCACTAACTGTCAGTATCAAAGGGTTATCTGTTGACCCTATATGGGAATATTGGTCAGTGTTATTTATAGGGAGCTGAGTAGACATGTAGCTGATTATTTCCATACAGATTCAATAACTAACAATGTTGATTTACGTTAACTCACGTTGATTTGTTGCATCGAGTTGTTTTGTCACACCTGCGTTAGCATGGGCGACTTAGGCGTGCAAGTTTCTGTTCTTTCATACGTTCGTCCGTGACCTTACGTCCACCCTAGCGTTTATCATAAATTAGATATACAAACTTAACATTTACAATTTGGTTTCATGTCACTGATTGTTTTATCTCACTGAGCTAAAGATAGATGACAACTCTCACTCTCTTGGTGCTTGTTTTTACATTTTTATACGCAGGTGTGACAAAATTTTCATCGAAGGTCTGTGTAGTTTTATACTCACGGATACTTCAAAGATAGCGAACGGTAGAAAGCTGCTTTTTACGACGTCATAACGTTGTTGTATACATCGTCATTACATTAGGCTTGGTGAAGGCGTCAACAACAAAGGGGTGCGTGTACTACCGAGAAACAACTTCTTTGATAGCTACAGTCGAACATCGTTATCTCAAACTCGCTTATTTCGAATTACCGCTTATCTCGAAGTGAAAATCTGTTCCCTGTTTTAACATGAAACTATGACAACAGGTAACAAAATAATGTGGAAAAGAGGAGAAATTGCTCCTCAGGAGCAATTTCTCCTCTTTTTCACATTATTATATATATATATTTCTAACTTCAGGAGTCAAATTACATATTCATTTGTTAAATGTGGTTGTTCAATTTATTTTTGTCCTCACTCTCTCAACGCTGATATATCGAGGTACGGATATCTCGAAGTGTTTCAGTGAGTCACTTGGAATTCGAGATAACGAGACTATTTCTTTTCGTACAAACAGAAATAAAAGATTTTGGTTTCGTCGCGGTACATGTATATTTCACTTTGAAATCCATTATGAACACGAACTAAGCCTCCATAGATGTTCACAGGGTCATCATGTAAGTTCACTATAACCATTCTCGTGCGTACAAACTACCAGATTGTTGTCCGGGGTGCTGCAATAGAAATTGTTCAAATAGCAATTATAAAGCGTATTAGCCGATGATACTGAGCATGCAAACTTGTGGTTTTCTTGTTTCTGGCTTCTGATAGTTATTGAGCCGTTAGATTTGTTTCATCAAAGTGTTTGTGATTATATGTGTTTCACAATGATGTTTCACAAATGATGTAGAGGATCGAACAAATATATGTTTTACCACTATGGAAGCTGAAAGCAAGTGTTGCGATCCCATAAAGCTAGTTGAAGCCCAGGGTAACCCATTACAGGCCGTTCAAGGGCGGCACTTTCCTTTTGGTACTTTGCGCTAATTGCTAAGTGTTACACTGTCTAATATTTTTCTGTTAATAATAACGTAAGTTGATTATATATTCAGTAAAGTTTGAGTAACAGAAATGCGACCTTGTTTGGGAAAGAGCTGTCAACTCTGCTTGCCTTCTGTTCATTTTGTGGCTGTTTTGTTGTATTTATCTGTCTTTCCTTTTGGTATTGGGGCTTGGTGTGGATTGGATTGTTGAATTTCCCAGTTCTCTTATTTACTTTGTACAGTCGAACTGCGATGATTCGAACATCTTTGGGACCATAGAAAATTGTTCGAGATGGGTGGTTCGAGCCATTGAGGGTTAATTATGGTGCCAAATCAGGAAGCAAATGGCGATAATTTAGGGATTTTATTTTTCGATTTTCTACACAATAATTGTATGTTGAGAATACTCATTAGAATCACCTCGATGAGGCGACTCTAATGATTACACACAACATACAATGTCACGATATAATAAGAAAATTTCCCTAAATATTTGTTTTCTTGAGCTATCGGAAGAACTTCGTAGGGACTCAAAAACGAGTTCAAATTAGCCATAGTAAACGAGCCATAGGTGTTCGAGCTATCGAGGTTCGACTGTAATTGGGAGCTGCGTCAGAATTATGGGATAGGTTTCACTCGAGTAAAACTGGTGCCACCCGTGCTTTATACTGCTGTTCGTACCAAGGATATGCTGATTCTGATAATCTTAATTGTAATTCTTTCATTGTAGTCATCCGCTAATAGCGGACTGCTAGATGGCTGCCCGTTTTGCTTTCTGTCATTACCTGTTGCGATGCTTGCATTGTGGTCATCTTCTTCAACAGCTGCCCACTTTTCTTCCTGTTTTCTTTCTGTTTGTAGCATTTTGATGTTTGGAGATCCATAAGGAGCTAAGGGCGAGGTTTAGCGAGAGCAAAACTGGTGTAAAATAAAAGTAAGAAAAGATTGCCTTTGGAAACAAAGAACACACAAAATCACGAAAATCGGAGACTCGGTTTGACTGAGTCTCTTCATATAATAATAAATTATAACCTACACTATGATGATGTACGGGGAGACTTTTTACGGCCCCCACACGCCACAACGCCAGTTTTTCTATTGACCTTTCCAAGGCGTTTCCTTTGTTGCAATTCTTCTTTGTTTGTGCGCCGGCGGTTTCATATGTGGAGTCTGTGTTGTCATTATTTGTTCCAATTCTCTCCTTGTTTTTGATATCTCGGGAAGTAGGTGCTTCTTGATTGTAGTATTTCCTGGGCATCTTCACTTGTAGTTTTCTACTTTTGTTTGCTTCCGTGCCATCACGAAAACACGCCTATGTAATTTTGACCCCCTTAAACCCTACTTTAATATAGCAAAATTGGGGTTTACAGGGGTATACATTATTTTTCTTATTTCTGCTCAAAAACATAGATTATGGGTACTCGTTAGAACCGGTTCTAACGAGTACCCACAATCTATGTTTTGAGCAGAAATATAAAAATATCAGAATTTTTATCTGAAAATTTTCTTTTTTTTGGTGGTAAATTTTTCAGTATGTTTGAATAGGCATGTTTTCGTAATGAAACCCTAAAAGCGCCTGAGGCTTATTCAATGTTTTTCCGCCATATTGGCGTATACAATATGCGCCAAAAAAGGTTCTGTGCTGTTATCCGAATTGCACTTAAAAGTGACAGCCAAATTGGGCAAAACTCTCAACCGGATTAATCCCATTGTTACTTGAATTACTGTGTGGGCGTGTTTATGTGTTTTACATTTGAACCAAAATGGATTTTAACATATCAGTGACAAACAATACAATATAATAATACAGTGCACTACGGGCCCGTGCACACACACACACACACACACGCACACACACACACACACACACGCACACGGACCAAACTAAATATATGTGATAATTGTATATGTTGAGTACTGAATACATTATAGCTCCAGATAAAAGGGGTATCATGTAATTTTTGTTTTCATATTTATCGACGAACAAATATGTTGTGGGTAATTATTAGAAGCGCCTCGGCGAAACATCTAAGAGTACCAAAACATATGTTTTGTCAAGAAATAAGAAAACTATCGATACTGTTCGGCTGCAAGTAGTGTCTGGTCTGGAGCTATGATACATGTTGTTCAACAGAAGTCAGGTGACGTCATTGTGAACTTGATGTTTCATAACTTGATATTTGCTATTTATGCTTTGTGACTTTAACAGCGACTCTCGATTTTCAACCAAATATGTTGTATTTATGTTTAATTATTTTTTTTGTTCTGGTCTGTTTTTCCAAGGGATCACAGTAGCTTTGATCAAATGCTTGTGTGAAAATAACAGTCAAAAAAGGATTGCCTTTGGAAACAAGGAACACATATAATCAAGAAAATCGGAGACTCGGTTTGATTGAGTCTCCTTATATGCATCACTGTAGTTTGCGATAAAACGTCATCGACATCACGAAAACATACCGATATAATTTTGGCCCCCATTAAACCCAATTTTATATAGTAAAACTGGGGTTAACAGGGGTATACAGTATCATATTTCTTATTTCTGCTCAAAAACATTGATTGTGGGTACTCGTTAGAACCGCCTCCGTGAGGCGGTTCTAACGAGTACCCACAACCTATGTTTTCAACAAAAATATGAAAAATATCAGAATTTTTATCTGAAAACTTTCGGTTTTTGCTTGTAAAATTTTCAATATTTTTGAATAGGCGTGTTTTTGTAATGAAAGGCGTTGTCAGAAGGCATGGGGAAAAAACTTAGTTTTTCATAATCCCTCATGAACTGACTTAATCTAATCGAGTCTATCATTTCTAACTTGTTGTTGTTCTAGTTGGTTTGTTCTGTATATCCATAGGTAAAGAAAACAAATGTAGCAAAGACAATATACAGGGAGTGCCATAAGCACAGATATAGCCTACCAATGACACCAAGGAGAAGAGAAAAGAAACTCTGACGGACAACACACACGTTACAAACCAACAAAAGCAAAGCAACTAGTTCCTTCTTTCCCAACGAGGATCACAATGCCTGACACCCGAGACACAATAATTAGACATTAAAGAGGAAAAACACAAATCAAAAGTCCCCAAAATATTTCAAAATGGCATTTACTTAAAATCTTACCCAAAACGCTAAGCATTCAAGTTTGGCCTGCTCTTTTTTCATGCTTACATATTTACAAGATAGCAACGAGGATGTCCAGGAATCATGTCCACAATCATAAAATAACACCAAGGGGAAGGGTAAACAATCTACGACGGACAACACACGACGGACAGCACACACGCTACAAACCAACGAACGCAAAGCATCCGGGGCCCAGTTGTTCAAAACTAACGATGTCGTTAGTTAACGTATCGTTAAAATTTTGATCATTAAATATGGAACATATGCTAAGACTTTTGCTGAAAAATGTGAGTAATTTATGCATGTTTTTAGAAAAGTATCTGTGAATTTGGTATTGTACTTACTAGAGCAGTTAACATTTTGACTACTAACGAGCTCGTTAAGCTAACGACGCTTTGAACAACTGGGTCCAATTCCTTCTTTCCAACAAGGTGATCCCAATGCCTGACACCCAAACACAATGATAAGACATTAAACAGGGAAAACACAAAAACAAAAGTCCACAATGAGCAGCCACAAGTCGGCACAAAATACAAATAACGCTGGAACCATCGCCTTAGAACGATTAGTAGTAGAGACTTCCGGGGTTTTAAATCGACTTTAGTTTAAACATATTTTTCAACATTTTTATGAGTACAAACAACAAATCACGCATTTGATAGGATTGGAACGAAAGCGATCTGCTTGTTTTGTTCATCATCCAAATCGATTTTACAGGTACCAAATATTCAACACGAAAACATGCCTATATAATTTTGACCCCCTTAAACCCCACTTTTATATAGTAAAACTGGGGTTTACGGGGGTATACATTATTTTTCTTATTTTTGCTAAAAACATAGATTGTGGTACTCGTTAGAACCGCCTCGCTGAGGCGGTTCTAACGAGTACCCACAATCTATGTTTTGAGCAGAAATATGAAAAATATCAGAGTTTTTTATCTGAAAATTTTCAGATTTTGGAGGTAAAATTTTCTATTTATTTGAATAGGTGTGTTTTCGTAATGTGATCTCAGGTTCCAATATTGCACATTATGCATACAATACAAAGACACACAAGCAGAAAGCAATACAAAGCAAAGTGCTTAGCATTTGAAGATTACTGCGATGCTAGCATCAGAACAAGAAAGCCGGGCACACGAAAACAAATACAGTCGACTCTCGTTATCTTGAGGTCCAAGGGACTTTCTGAAATACTTCGAGATATTCGTACCTCGACATGTCAGATTTGCAGAATGAGGAAAAATAATCCAACAACCAGATTTCACAAACGAATAATTATATAATGTGACTCATGAAGTAAAGATTTATTGAAAATATTGTGAAAAAAAGGAGAAATTGCTCCCTTTTCCACAATACTTTGTTTCCTGTGATTAGATTTCTATGTTAAAACAGGGACCAGATTTTTCACTTCGAGATAAGTGGTTATTCGAGATGAACGAAGCCGAGATAACGAGAGTCGACTGTACCAAACTTTGTTTTCTCATTATTTTGTCAAACCATAGTGGGGAACTAATCTTATGAAGGTTTAAAATGCTCTGCCAGGTCTAGAACTCACACCGCGCTAGCTCTAACCAAAGTGGCGGCGTCATCCTTCTTTACCTATTGTGGTATCGCGGCAACCTGTTTGAATAGAACTCACAATTAAAAGCAAACTGATGTCTCATTACCGCTTGTTTTGAGTGAGCTTAACATTTGTAATTATTCAGACACCAATGATCAGCCTACCTCCTAAGACTACAGCAATCTGGGAAAAAGTAAACCTCTGAAACTCCTGTCTCGGTAGCGCCAGTTGCATAGATGACAAAGGTTTACCCTGGCAGGTGAAGCATCATATTAATTGACTTAGCTTAAAACCTCGAGAAAAAGACTTGTTCCGTTGCTCGCATTGCGACCATCTTCAGTTTCTAACCACTTTGCTTTCTTTTTCTTTCTGTTTGTGCTTAGTTTGCCAGGGTGAAGATTTGGTGCCATTGAAATTGATTTACTAGCCACGGTAGATTGTACTACTGATGATTCTATAGACTGGTTCCATATTTTTTCTTATAATCCTTTTTGAAAATCCATTAAAATAAAAACAAAATGCTTGTAATATCATGACTGTTAAGGCTGGTCACTAATGACCAGCCTTAACAGTCATGATATTATTTTGGTTGCTTTTTAGTGGATTATCAAATACAATTATAGGAAAAACTATTTAGTCACTGGAGACTGGAGCTAGTCTAATCGGTCTAGGCGTGTTATTATTATTATTGTTTGTTTTTGTTTGTGTGTGTGTGTGTGTTAAGCATTTTGGTTGCTTGCTGCTGGGCTTTTTGATTTAAGTCCTGTTTGATCTCTTATTATTGTATTTGGTGGGCCCTGTCTACCATTATGGTCACCTCTATGAGGAAGAAGGATCTGGGCCCAGTTGTTTAAAGCATCGTTAGCTTAATGAGTTCGTTAATGACAAACTCGTTAACTGTTGTAGCTAAGGTATTTTTATATACATTGATATTGTTACTGAAAAATGTGAGTAGCTTTTGCAATGCAAAACTCATATTTTTTTTTCAGCAAAAATATCAATGTTTTTGCCATTTTTCAAGACAGTAACTTTAACGTCACATTAGCTAACAACTTCGTTAAGTTTTGAACAACTGGGCCATGATTGCTTTGCGTTCGCTGGTTAGCAACGTGAATGGTGTCCGTCGTAGATTGTTTGCTCTTCTCCTTGGTGTCATTGGTAGACTATTGTCTATAATTGTGGAGATGATTCCTAGACATCCTCGCTACTATCTTGTAAATATATTAATACTAAAAACGAGCAGGCCAAACTTTAACGCTTAGAATGCTGGGTAAAATAGTTTGAATCATAACAGGATATAGCATCTGTGAGCGTGCATATGTCATACATACGAATACGTTACAGATGTGTTACATATGAGTACAATTGTGCACATACGCAACAGTTACATATGTGTATGAGTAGCACATATCGAAATTAACACGCGTGCAAACAATACGAAATCTTCACATTTTATAAAATTGCAAAGAAAACTCGATACTGTTGGATTATGTAGACCGGACGTGGCGACTGATCAGGATCTACCCTGTTTGCCACTCATATTGTCCCATATCCCTCTAAATGGTGTAAAGCCTGATCAAAAGTTATAATAGCAGTATGACAGCTAATCTGGGTCTACACTGCTCTCATGTTACGTACGCTTATAGCAGATTTCCATTGGCAGAACAATAAAATAATGTCGGGTAAAGGGTTACAGTAACAACATGTACACCAAACACGTATACTGATCCTTAAATGTTTGAGCTGCAGGTCGCACGAGGGTCCTATTATATCCTTGCAAGGGGGTTAAAAGAACATTACCACACTTTAATAATGATTTTTGCTACTAGAAATTTCAGTTGTAGGCAATTAGCTAAGGCTGGCTAATCAGAGCTGAAAAGATAATCGATTATCAGTCCTGCCATTGTGATTGATAATCGATTAGTAATCGCTGAAGATTTGACCATAATATTTCCTGTTTAAGCATGACCCTGTCATCTGTTATACTTTATTGTATGTATTTTGTCAGAGAGGCCTGAGCAAACAGTGCAGACCCAGATGAGACGCTGCAAACGCCACTGTTTGCCACTCACCCAGCTCACCCAATACTAAGGGTTAATACGGTAAAGTAACAAACACATAAAATTAAATGATCGATTATTAGCAAATCTGTAATGATAGTCATTTTTGTGGAATTTATCGATCAATTAATCGATTATCCGATTAATCGTGCCAGCCTTACAGTATTAGCAACATAGACGTTTACTACTGTATCTTGGAAACCATGTATGTCAAATGGTTGCAATATCTTTTCATACATACTTAATATATATATAACAATACTTAATATATTGTTTGTGTTGAGGTTTTACGGCCCAGTCAACCCAATGGGGTCATGTCGAGCGCGGTCAGTTTACCTAACCACACGTTTACTGGGCAGGCTTAGTCCTCTAAGCGGTTAACCAGTACTGTGCACGTTCTTTCGCCAGAAACTGACAACTGCCCTTCTTGAATCAGCGGAAGGGAGAGAATGACCGTAGAAAATATTTCATGATCTAATTAAAGATAACAAGCACGAACAATGAGCAGTTACTTTTTATAATAATATACGTTACATATTACATTGAACATATAAGTTTGTTATACATATATAGATGCCAACATAATAGTTTTGTAGGTAGGGCCGTGTGTCAAATAAAAACATGCATACAAAGAAAGAAATCGGTCACAGTAATCGTTCCCGAAATAGTGACCTATACTCCATGTAATGAATGAACAGGTGATACCAAAGCGTATAGGTCGTAGATAGCATACATGTACGAACGCTTCACACTACCTTGTCCACATGTTGCATACGCGGCATACGTAACGCAAGTTGTTTGCAAACTTAACACATTTACGTTGTCTTATGTTATATATGCGTGCAGTTATACGCATACGTATGCGTACAATTGCACCCATATGTATCACATTTATTACGTAATTTATGTGTGACATATGTACACTCACAAACTTCCCAGCGGGCACATGACGTTAATACAACGTCGGCTCAACGTCGATGCAACGTCATGACGTTGCATCGACGTTGAGGCGACGTTGTATTAGCGTCATGTGCCCGCTGGGTTATCACGCAAATTTGGTCCAGTGGGGACAATTTGCATGAAATGTAAAATCCTGTTTTAAGGGAAAAGTAAGACAAATAACATGAAATTGTCATCTGCTGAATTAGCCCAGAGAGTGCTTAAGGTTAAGATGAAAGAACAGAACAAATTGTAAATTAAGAAAACAGTAAGCGCTTATTTGGGACAGTGTCTGTTCACGTGACTGTATGAAGGCAAACGCATGTACTAGATTGAACCTGTGTTGTAACTAACGCTTGGCATGCTGGGTAATAATTTCAGCAGACGATATTTTGAAATATTTTTCCCAGAAAATAGGCTTTGATATTTCATGCAAATTGTCTCATAAGAGACAATTTGTACGAATTGTCAGAGCCTCTTTTTATTGGGAGAAATGAGAAAAACTATCAATTTGTCATCTGCTGAACTAGCCCAGAGAGTGGTACAGGTTAAACCAAGAGTAATCTGTTTGAACATTTATGTTATCAATGAAACTAATTTTCACGACTCCATCTAGTCTAGGTGTCTTCAGAGAAAACTCTTTTTCACTGCGGTTGTTCAGTGCGAACTGACATTGTATTTCGTCATGAACGATATACGTTAACAATTATAACAGTATCTAATAGTCTGTATAATTAGTCAGAGAGTAAAACAAAAACATTTAACCTTTAATCTGTAAATTATGAAAGAAGGGCTAAATGTTAACACTTGACAGATAAACATCTGACAGATAAATATCAGGAACAGAGATCGACACGCGGCTATCAACTTGAACAAGCTAAGAGACATATCCAGCGATTCTCGTCACTAGGAGGCAAATTTTACATATTCAGCCATAGAGAACCGCCGGGTTTTCTACCAGGCTGTGGTTAAAATACATAGCGTTATATAGACAGTCGATCTTTTAACCCATTTATGCCGTGTGCATTTTTCTGCCATACCTCTTTTGACCGGTCCATATCCAGTATAAGGGGTGTCTGATTAACTTTTATTATTTCCGTGTTGTACAGAAAATCCTGTTCTTAATGCAAACAGTGTAGACCCTGATCAGACACCGCGTTCTGCGGCGTCTGATCTGGGTTTACACTGTTTGTCAATGTCCCATTTATAGGACGTTCGGCACAAATGGGTTAACCAATAATCAAGTAATAATTATAAAACGACATATTGTTTAAACCTCTAGAAAAAATATTTTATTAGCTGCATTTGATGTAAAGTTCACAGAAAAACATGTTAAAGCAAAATCAGATGACACATATGGCCCTGCTTTAGTAATTTTTGGAAAACAAAAAATGTAGAAATACTTTTAGTTCATATTTAGTGTCAAATTTATACTTTAAGTTCATATTTAGTATCAAATTTATACTTTTTGTTCACATTTAGTGTCAAATTTATACTTTTAGTTCATATTTAGTATTAAATTTACGCTTTTAGTTCATATTTGGTATTAAATCTATATATGTTTGCCTACTATCACAATCTTTTACAGAATCTAAAACGGTATTTTGCAAATGTTTTCAGATTAAAATTGTTCTAAAAATTGTCGAAAATGTTGTTGCACAAACGTATGGCGTAAAAGGTATATACTTCACAATCAACTAAACATCCCAAATATCAATTAAATGCAAGCTTATTTGTGGACCAAGGGAATTAACCGATTATCATTAATGTACCAGCCCAGCTAGCATTCTTCATAAATCTACAGCGGGCCGTTATCGGCCCGTCAGCTACCCTGACGGGCCGATAACGGCCCGCTGTACATTTATAAATAATGCTTACTGGGAGCTCTTGCGTATTATGGAACGAACTACAAGAATTAATGGCTATGGAAGTCAATATTGGCTACGCAGCGAGAACGTGCCCCAGCAGTAATACACCATTAAAACAACATTGTCTCCACGTTGATTCACCATATATTGAATCAACGTTGATACGATATTGTTTCAATGATGTTTGCATGCTGGGTATCTTCGAGCACACGTGAATTGCACATTTCAGATCATCCTGCGCATTCATACAGCCTAATCAGGAGCTCCACCGATCGCTACCAGCTGTAGCGGGTAGCTGACGGGCCGATAGCGACCCGCTATAGATTTCTAGAGAATGCTAGCTGGGCACAATCTACAGTTTTCTGTCAATTATTCTAGAAGCGGATAGAAAACACATTGAAGTGGATGTTATAACGACCTGGTATGATTCAATGCGTAGGATGCTACAGGTAATGATTATGTTGACAATAATCTAGTTGTTCAAGATAACAGGTCCTAAATTTCAGAAGCAAAGGTTTGATTTGTTGTATTTACGAAGAGATTACTGCAAGGCATCACGAAAACATGCCTATATAATTTTGACCCCCTTAAACCCACTTTTATGTAGTAAAACTGGGGTTTACAGGGGTATGCATTATTTTTCTTATTTCTGTTCAAAAACATAGATTGTGGGTACTCGTTAGAACCGCCTCGCCGAGGCGGTTCTAACGAGTACCTACACTCTATGTTTTGAGAAGAAATATGAAAACTATCAGAAGTTTTTATCCGAAAAGTTTCATTTTTTTGAGGTAAAACTTTCTACATATTTGCATAGGCGTGTTTTCGTAATGAGTAATGTCTTGATTTATACATATATCAGCTCCGTTCATGTCCTAAATAGTCGGACAGGGCTTTAGAAAACAGTATAGAACAAGATCTGACGCCACAGAACGCGACGTCTGATCAGGGTCTACAGTGGTTGCCATTCATCAAGCAACCGTGAAAATGATTTTTGTTCTTAAATGTGTTCTTGGTTTCCAAGAGCAGCATTTACAGAATTTATTTGACTTCACTATAGCTGGTGTTAATTGCCGTGTGAAGGCCGTAATAAGTCTTCTCGTACTTCATCAAAGTACTGTGTTTTTATTTTTAATTTCTATGGGATCATTGGGAAAATGCTCATTACGAAAACACGCATGTTCAAATCGTTTGAAAATTTCACCACCAAAAACTGATTTTTTTTTTCGGATAAATGTTCTGATATTTTTCATATTTCTACTCAATACATATATTGTGGATACTCGTTAGAACCGCCTCGCTGAGGCGGTTCTAACGAGTACCCACAATCTATGTTTTTTGGCAGAAGTGATCAAAATAATATTTACCACTGTAAACCCCAGTTTTACTATATAAAAGTGGCGTTTAAGGGGGTCAAAATTATATAGATATGTTTTCATGATGAGTATCTTAGAAAGTCGAGCTCCGCTCAAACTTGTGGTAGGGGCATATTCAGCCCTGCAAACAATAAAGCTTTCACTTGAAGCGTCTCAGTGAAACGAGGCTCTGATTTTCCTTCTTTAATGGGATCATCGTTTGCAAGGGCAACATTTATAGGTTTTCATGTTTAACCTTTAGGGCAAATATGGCGAGGAGCAAATGTAACCGAATATTTACGATAAATAGGGTATAAAAATTCAAACCGTTACTTTTCAGCAAAGTCATAGAAAGATTAGAGGGGACCCGGTTCATCGGTTAAAGACAGGCATAAAGGTATGTTCAAAGCACCTAAACACCACCAATTAAACAAGTCTTTAGATGTTTTTGTATCATTAAGTGCATTTACGAAGCAAAACCCAACAATTTGTCATCTTTAAGTCGTCAGTAGGAGAAATGATACATTTTAATCTGATATAGTTGTATTTCTGTGATTTTTAACAATATTGGTATAATGCAAAAGAAACAGTACTTATTTTGAACAAAAACTTGCCGTCGAATTCGGCGACATGTCGAGACACAACCAATTAAAAGGTGGAGAAAAATAAAGGAATAAAGTGAGAATGGCGACACATTACATGAACCACATCGTGAGAAAATATACCTTAAGATATGCACGTCCAGCAAAGAACCAGATTAGCTTGCGAATTCCGCGCAGTGTGATAAGCGCCTTTTCTGCTTACTAATGTTTTTCAGAGAATCTAATAATTCTCTAAGCGGACAGCGAAGACCCAGATCAGATTGCGCGGATGCGCAATCTGATCTGGGCCTGCGCTGTCCGCATATGCAATAAGGGCCCTTTTCTCGCAACACTAAAGATTTCATCAAAGATATGCAGGCGCTCAATACAAAAAAAAAAAAAAAAAAAAAAAAAACCCAAAAACCGGCAATATTCAGTAGAACGAAAACGAAAATTTAAAGGTGTCTTTTCGGAAAAGTCATCTATTTAGCCCTCCTTAACTGACCTCAAAGGTCTCGGGTTAGCACACTTGTATAATACTGAATTGTATATACCCTTTAATGATAACCCTTAAAAATGCTAATCACAAACGCAGCAGACGACGTTTTTGATTTTAATGCCCCCGCCATTCGAAGAATTGTGGAAAAGGCATATAGTGTTACCCCTGTCCGCCCCTCCGTCAGTCTCCGTTCGCGTCCGAGATGGCGTTAGCAAATTGCGTTTAAATTGCGTTTAAGTTTTTCAGGCGTTAGCAATTTGTGTAAGTGTTTCAGGCAGGGGCATCCGTGTCCTGTGGACTCATTTCTAGTTTTGAGAGAAAATAAGACTTGACATTTCATATGAATAGTCTGCTAAAAAACATTCACTTGAAATGACGAGCCTTATCTTATTGAAAAAAAGGATGGAAAAAAAAATTTGCTACAACTTTGCTTAGTGCTTTATGGGTTAAAGGTCGTATGATTGCGTCAGCTAACAGCTAGCGAAAGGGGAAATAAAATGAAAGTTCTTTGCTGTTCGTTACATTTATTTTAGATAATCTGTAGTTCGTTCAAACAAAGACGGATAAAATTGTTAGGATATACATGCTCTTTCGAGTCTCCTCTGTTCGCACATGCCATATTAGTGGTTTTACTTTGGCCCATTACGAAAACACGCCTATTCAAATATATAGGAAATTTCATTTCCAAATACTGAAAGTTTTCAAATACAAAACTTTTATATTTTCACATTTCTGCCAAAACGTAGATTGTGGGTACTCGTTAGAACCGCCTCGGCGAGGCGATTCTAACGAGTACCAACAATCTATGTTTTTGAGCAGAAATAAAAAGAATAATGTATACCCCTGTAAACCCCAGTTTTACTATATAAAATGGGGTTTAGGGGGGTCAAAATTATATAGGCATATTTTCGTGATGCCAAGTCAAGTTCAGATTGTGTTCAAAACCAGTTGCAAACAAACTTTTCTGCAGATCGTTCGTGCAAAAGCATGCCCCCAGATCTGTGACGGTATACACAAATTAAATAAAATTGGTTTCTTATGTCTTTACGAAAATATACTTTGTGGTACTCATAATAATTGTCTCGATGAGGAAGTATTAATTGCAGTATCTTTAGTTGTAAAAATGCCTTTTCTGGAGCTGTGCAATATACGTATAATGCTGACAGCATTATAACTGGTCTGCATCAAGCATAGACAAGTAATGCTGACAGCATTATAATTTGTCTGCATCAAGCGCAAACTTATCTTCGAGCATATTGATGCGCAACGCACGAAAAGGGGCTTTATGTAATTTGGGGGCAGCGCACTCTTAGATCAGCCTGCGCGAATGCGCAGGCTAATCAGAGCCTATGTTGCCCGCTAACAGAATACCGTAGTATATGTTGACGAACAGAAAATGTCCAGATCAGATTGCACGGATGCGCATGCTTATCTGGACCTTTGCTGTTTGCATACATCATAAAGGCCTTTTTCCCACGTTGCGCATATTATGTGAATTGAGAAGAAACGGGCATTTCGTGCGCATCTCCATTGTATCAGCGTCCTAAGTCTGTGTTTTATTATTATTATTATTTTTTTTATTATTTTATTCTTCAGTATTTGATGTGTTGGTAAGCGAGTAGCCTTCCTGGTCAGAGTGTATAAATAACCCTGGTCAGATTGTTTAAATGCGACTATTGTTTTATGCCTTCGATGCCTACTTTTGTTTCGGGTGATGCAAGTTAGGTCTGCCCTTTTATACAGTGTATAAACATTTTAATACATTTTTACAGTGTCACTGTCTCTTTGCACAGACAGCAGTTTCGCTCTTAGGGTACCCCACTTGATCCATTTTCCGAAAATGTGGCTTTGAAGCTACATGTATGTAGACGGCTAGTAGGAGTAGTTTAATCAATACCTCACATCAGAAGCCAAGCTGGTAAAATAAACGCCCGCGCGGCCATATGCCGCTGGAACACCCCAACAAGACGTCTTGTACATTCTGAGCCTAAGTTAAAATTTGGTCATATCAATAAAATATTTACCACTCTTAGCTGATGCACATGATGTAAGCATATTTAGCCAATTAGGTTCCTATTAGAACAATTTGCTGGACAAAACACGCTCTAAATCGGATGTAATGCATAAATCATATGCTGGTTTAACGAACATGTCAAACTAAGGCCAAGAAGGGCTAAAAAAACAACAACATATTTTGTCTTGTGTATCATTCAAATTTATTGCAATCAGCAGCCATTATTTCAGAAAGGCAGAGAACAAATATAAAGACACGCAGTAGCAACAACGGAATACAGGGATTGAATTATTTAACCCATTGAAGTCTGGAGGCCTCTAAAAGGGTAAGTAGAAAACAGTGCAGACCCATGTTTGCAAATAATATAGCCATTTTTCTCTAGGAATATCTAGATCTCATAGCCGGACGTACATGTACCTACAATATAATTTGGACTCTTCCCATACATGTATATAGTGCGGGGAAATCTACAAGTCTACAATTTGTAAACAACCAAGTGATCAAAACCAGAGCATAGCTTCTTTTAGATCGGTATCTTCAAATATTAACCATTGTCATGCTGAATAGATTAAGATGCCACGCCCACTTCTAATTGTCAGCCAGTCAGGTTGTTGCTATAAATTCCCATACAGGAAGACAAAAAGTGTAGATCCAGACCAGTTGGCTTCTTCGAAGCTAACTGAATTGGATCTACACTGTTTACTATGGACGGATACATCCTTATTCAGCAGGGCCAGGGTTAAGAGATCCAGCATAACCGTCCACAAATAATCATTACGAAAACACGCCTATTCAAATATATAGAAAATTTAACCTCCAAAAACTGAAAGTTTTCAGATAAAAAACTCTGATATTTTTCATATTGCTGCTCAAAATATAGATTGTGGGTATCCGTTAGAACCGCCTCGGCGAGGCGGTTCTAACGAGTACCCACAATCTATGTTTTTGAGCAAAAATAAGAAAAATAATGTATACCCCTGTAAACCCCAGTTTTACTATATAAAAGTGGGGCTTAAAGGGGTCAAAATTATATAGGCATGTTTTCGTGATGAGTACCGCAAAAAGGTACCACCAATAAAGAACCCACATCAAAGAATTTGTTCAGTTATTCATTACGTAAATGCGCCTATTCAAATATATAGAAAATTTCACCTCTAAAAACTGAAAATGTTCAGATAAAAAACTCTGATATTTTTCATATTTCTGTTCAAAACATAGATTGTGGGTACTCGTTAGAACCGCCTCGGTGAGGCGGTTCTAACGAGTACCCACAATCTATGTTTTGAGAAGAAATAAGAAAAATAATATAAAGCCCTGTAAACCCCAGTTTTACTATATAAAAGTGGGGTTTAAGGGGGTCACTATTATATAGGCATGTTTTCGTGATGTGTACGTTCATTCTCTAGCATCACCAGCTCTTCAAAATGCAGGAACGTCATGTGAAGCTGGCACAGATATAGATAAGCAGGTCATATTGACGGAATGTCTAATGGCCAGTTGCTAAAATGTTCTTTTCGTGGAGCTGCAGAGTATAAAAGAGTTTTCATGGTGAATAGATAAAAAATTTAAGCTTCCTAAATGACGTTAACATACCAGCAGACTTATAGGAGAATGCAGCTCAAGACAGTTCCATGTGACGAATGGCGAAAGTATAAAGCCGGGTGGAAATATTACTAACTGAGCTGTCATCTTACCTTTTTTTCTACTTCCCATTTGGCAGATTTTTCAGAGCAAAGATTGAAATCTGACATGCGGGTCTGGGTCTGCATCGATAGTCCATACCTTATGGTATGGTAAATGCGCTTTGCACAAACATGACAAAAACATAAATGGGGTTTTCAAATGTATTTGAGCAAAGCCGGATATCTTTAGCAAAGCTTATGAACAATTGTTTTGAGAATAAAGAGAAACAAGAGTGTGTACCAGCACATTAATAAAAAGAGGGAACAGGATAAATGTGCCAACTCAAACTGTATTTAAAGATAGTTTTGTTAACCCTTTTATGCCTAGTGGACTCTTCTACTTCATCTCTTTGGACTGGTCCATTTTCTATATAAGGAATGTCTGGTTAGCTTTTATTAATACCATGTTTTATAGAAATTCCTGTATCTAGTGCTAAAAATGTAGACCCTGATCTGACGCCGCGTTCTGCTGCGTCTGATCTGGGTGTACACTGTTTGCCAATGTCACTTTTATGGGACGCTAGACATATAGGGGTTTAGTTGTAGACTGCGGATAAATTACTATAATAAGTGACTCACAATATTTATAAATAATTTGAGTCAAATGGAAAGAATTCGTTTATCATAAACTGTTTCAATTTTGTCGCGATGTCAACAATTATCGAATAAAGAGAAACGTTGATTGGGATCAAATTTTGCGGCGCGTGGCTAGAAATTGAAAAAGAGGTCATAGATATTTTAGATCTTACTATTGTTTTCTTTCAAGATAACATCGAAACGATAATACGTGCGTTTGTGGAACGTGCCAGTGTTATTTTGCATTGTGACTCAGACAGTGGAGCAATTTTTGATGGTCCGCCAAAAATATATGGACTCTTCAAACAATTATGATATTAACTTACTGGAAACCCAGAATAAAAAAAAAGAGTTGTTAAAACATTGTTGTGTTACTCGTTAGAAGCGCTATGAAACATATGTTGTGGGTACTCACTAGTAGCGCCTCGTCGAGGCGCTTCTAATGAGTACCCATCACTCATCACGAAAACACACCTATATAATTTTGATCCCCTTAAACCCCATTGTTATATAGTAAAACTGGGGTTTACAGGGGTATACATTATTTTTCATATTTCTGCTCAAAACATAAATTGTGGTACTCGTTAGAACCGCCTCGTCGAGGCGGTTCTAACGAGTACCCACAATCTATGTTTTGAGCATAAATAAGAAAAATATTAGAATTTTTATCTAAACATTTTCCTTTTTTGGTGGGGAAATTATCAATAGTTTTAAATAGGCATGTTTTCGTAATGTATAGGTTTATGGAGAAATAAGAAAGCAATATTCCACAATTCACACCAGATATGTTTTCATTAACAAGTCTTCTGGAAGGAGAAGGAAAATCAGAATAGAAATGTTATATTGCAGAGGTGAGATCAAAACGTAGTAAACTACGTCTTATCTATATTAGTGCGTAATGAAAGAATGGGCTATCATATTAAACCTTTGAAAATTTGATTAGGGCTCCCTGAGTAGATGATTCGCATTAAACGTCAAGTCCTATTTTCTTGGAAAAAATAACAAATCATCAATCATTTCTTTTCTTCAAGATTTGTCATCAGCGTAGTAAGGATTCAGAATCTTCTGTTGTATTTAAGCTATTGAAAGCTTAACCCATTTATGACGAGTGGATTTTCCTACTTTAACTCTTTGGTCAAGTTCATTTCCTATATAAGGGGTGTCTGCTTTGTTTTTATTATTGTCATCTTTTATTGAAATATCAGAATAAATGAAAACAGTGTAGCCCCTGATCAGACACCGCGTTTTACGGAGTCTGATCTGGCTCTACATTGTTTGCCAATTCCCTTTTATGGGACGCTAGGCTCATATGAGTTATTTAAGAAAGTCATAATTCTGTCAGATCCTTGGGGCTGTACAATGTAGCCTTATAAACAGACAGGAAATAATGGGAACACGGGCACCCCTTGACTCAAAATGTTATCTGCTCCATTTTTACAAAGCGCTCGCGGGGCTGTGTGGTTAGAACTCCTAACCGGATCACGATGTCAGGGGTTCGAATCCCGCTAGAGAAATTCAGCTCACAACTGTTTGACGTTTCACTGCATTAAGGCTTTAATATTCACCCATTTATCGTCTCGATATAACTTATACATTTACGTTAAGTTGTTTTTGTTGCACGTACGAACGCTACGACCCACAAGAACCTAAGAGACAACAATAGCGGCAAATAATAATAATTAAACGATTCATGACTGCGTGTAGAACCCACGTTGGAAATTCATGATCAGCTGGAACTCCTTTTTATCATGGTCAGTGACAGCAATGCACCGGGAAACTCTTTCCAGTGTTATAGTCCACAGAAATAGTCATTTGCCACATTTGTTTTTGATTAAGGCCTTCCACCCCCTACAGAGACATTACAAAGCGTAAAAATAACAGAAAGAAACACTATACGCTGTAAGAGTTCTTATTTTGTTACAATTTCAATATTCTAACAACTTACATACAATATATTATCAAAACTGATACATAATTAGCTAAACCTAAATGTCAAAATTATGAAAGAAGACACTTTATGAAAATTGGACGAGCTAGAGAAAAGAGTCCCTTATGACATACCTGAACAGCGAAGATTCAGATCAGACAGCGCAAATGCGCTGTCTGATCTGGATCTTCGCTGTTCCTTATGATTGCTTTTTACTGTTTACACACTGTGGAGCTGGGCAGCAAACGTACTGGTGCGCAGACTTGTCGGAGCCTTCACCGATCGCGTATGTTCTGTAGTACCTATTTGCTACCATTGGCCACTACAACGGTATGTCTAAATATCCAAAAGTGGTAGTACCACGAAACACTTACCTTACAGTCAAACAGCTACGATTCAATCTGTCCTACATACCCTCACAGCACTTTACTAGGTCCCTCCACCGCTTATTCTTGATTCAGTCATCTAGATTATACACGTGTACAGCGAATACCAATGACTAATGACTCTTACTAGAATGTGCAGGGTGGGACATTGGTGTTTCGTACACGTATGACTGTATGAGGGCCAGTATTCCATGTAAAAGTCACAAATATGACAGCTATGTCATGCAACTGTAATGACTACAACGTCATTGCACCTAATATTTTTCTTTGTGTATATTACAGTAAACAAGATAATGAATGTATTATGCGTGTTTCATGTGTAAGAACAACTAATTGGTATTCAGAGGCAATATAGTCCACAGACAGCCTTACCGCAGAGTGGTAGGGGAGTAGGGGTGCGCGAATGGAGAAGAATCAAGATGGTGGAAATATACCCAACTCCTCAGTCACATTTAATTTGCGATATAATGTTTCCACGGCCTTCCACAACAGAAGTGCAACGCGTGATTTAAAAAACAGATCACATAAAAAATATTAAATTGAACTGACTCCGGTACTCAACATTTCAAGTAAATGCTTACCTTTGCTTGTCATTACAACATTTATAAATTGACAGATATCACAACTAGAGGCATTTTTATGCTAATATTTGTCCTGGCACACACATAACTTGGCTACTTTCAACATGAATAAAGTAACAACAACGACAACGGCATTTTAGCGTAATTTAGCGTAATTTTGATAGGGGACACATTTCCCGACCAAATGTCTGCGCTTAAAACCACGCAACCATTAAGTCTAGCTCATCATGTCAAAAACGCCTACCATAAATATCTCTTTAAAAACCGTACAGTCCTGCATATGTCCAGGGGTGGATTCAGAGGGGTCAGTGGGGTTCGGTCGAACCCCTTTGACACAAAATTTCATTTTCATGGAAATTTTGGATCGATTTGATAAATTTGGTATACCGTAATCACCTTAAATATCACAACATAGCTTTTTATCTTATACTTCCCTTCAACAAGTCCATTTTACTGCCTGTGAGTGTGTGTAAAAATAATTCTGACTGTGTGGCAAACAGTGTAGACCTTGATCAGACGCCACATTCTGCGGCGTCTGATCTGGGTCTACACTGTTTGCTGTCTGTCCGAAAGCATAGAGTAAGTATGGTAATTCTATCAAATCGAATTCGCTTCAGAAATCATCCTTGATCCGCCTCTGCTACCCTAAAGTATAAAGACATGATTGAGTAAACAGTGTACGCCAAGATCAGATACAACAGAACGCGGTGTCTGATCAGGGTCTACGTTGTTTGCAGCTCTTCAAGTATTTTGTTGACAGATCAATAATAAGTAATAGAATGAAATGGTTCAAATTTTAGGACCAGTACGGTAAGCCGCGAAGGTGGCTGAATAATTTTAGTAAAATGCGGTAAATGGCGTCACATGTCTCGGGACGGAGCTGATTCACAGCGTGTGGTAAATTGACCAAAGTACATTAACTGAACTAAAGAAGCGAAAAATAAGTGTCATTTTCTTTACAGTTCACATTATTAATTAATACCTTAACTTGACAGCTGGGGACATTGTTTATTCAAATTTTGGATTCGGGTTTCAAGTTTGCGATTGTACGAATGCATTTTAACTCCCCAGGAATGCTACAGTTTCTTGTTTTATAAGCTATGATACATTACTGCAAAACTTGCATGCCTCTAAACATCCATTATGTTAAAAAACCATTGTAAAACATGATGCATTACAACAATATTTGTAGACAAAACATGCAGTGGGCACTCAGTACAAGCGCCTCTATGAGGCGCTTCTAATGAGTGCCCAGTGCATATGTTTTGCGGAAAAACAAAAGAAAATATATATGTATCTTAAAACCCCTCTGATTCCGAGTTATTTAGTAAGACATGGCATTTTCACCATATAATACGAGAAATGAGGAATATTTGGTTAGTAAATCCTCAAACGCAGATTAATGCAGTTCAAAACATTGCTTGAAATAACAAATTTAATTCAAATACAGCAGAATTCTGAAAATCCTCCTTATAATGTATACCCCTTAATACCCCTGTTTCCACTCCAAATTATATGAGAACATGGAGATTCTATTATAGAATTCTTAACGTTTCGGACAACACGTGTACATGTATGCACGACAACACTTGTACAGGTCTGCACGACAACGCCTGTACAGGTATGCACAACAACGTTTGTACAGGTATGCACGACAACACTAGTACAGGTATGCACAACAGCGTTTGTACAGGTATGCACGACAACGTTTGTACAGGTATGCACGACAACACTGGTACAGGTATGCACGACAACGTTTGTACATGCAACAACACTTGTATAGGCACGACAACACTTGTATAGGTGTGCTCGACGGCAAGACTTATATAGGTATGCACGACCACAATGTATGTTTATGCACGACGACACATGGACAGGTATGCATGATACCCCTTGTATGGTATGCACGAGAACACTTGCACATGTATGCATGACAAATTTGTACATGTATGTACGACAACACTTGTACATTGTATACAGGACAACACATGTACATGTATGCATGACAACACTTATATATGTATGAACGAGAACACTAGTACATGTGTGCACGACAACACTTGTACATGTTTGCCGGACAGCCCTTGTACATTTATGCACGACAATGCGTGTACATGTATGCACGACAACACTTGTACAGGTGTGCACTACAAAACTTATACGGGTATGCGCTACAACACTTGTGCATGCAGAAACAGCAATAGATATATATGTTTATATAGCAACATTTGTACAAGTATAACACTTTTTATCTGTCTTAGTACTTGTACGTGTATACAGAGCAACACTTTCACATATATGCAGAGCAACACTGGTACTTGTATGCAGAACAACAGCTGTACGTGTGTATAGAGTAATACTTTCACATGTATACAGTGGCCATTTGTACATGTATGCAGAGCAACACTTGTACATGTATACATAGCAATGTACAGTGCACATGTATTGAGAGCAACACGTGTACAGATGTAAAGAGCAACACTTGTGCATGTATGCAGAGCAACACTTGTACAAGTATGCAATACAACGCATGTATGTATGTGCAGAGAAACATTTGTACGTGTATGCAGAGCAACACTTGTACAAGTATGCAGAACAACACGTGTGTATGTATGCAGAGAAACACCTGTACGTTATGCAGAGCAATGTTTGTATATGTATATATACGCTTATAAGAAACAACAATTACAAATGTATATATATAGAGCAACACTTGTACATTTAAACAGAGCATCACTTGTATATGTATTCAGAACAACACATGAACATGTATGTACAGCAACACATGAAACGGTATGAACAGGAACACTTGTACATGTATGCAGAATAACACGTGAACATGTATGCAAAGCAATACGTGTAAACGTATGTAGAGCAACACGTGTACATGTATGCAGATCTATGAAGAACAACACGTGTACGTGTATGCAGAGCAACACTTGTATGTGAAAAAAACACATGATATGAATTCAGGCCAACACTTGTACGTGTATGCAGAACAACGCTTGTACATGTATGCAGAGCAACCATTTACATGTTTGTACAATTACACTTGCATATAATTTCACAGGAACACTTGTACAGGTATTTACACGTTTGCTCGAGAACAAGTGCGCATGTATGCATGACACCTGTACATGTTTGCACTGAAGGATTTATATAAATATATGTACGAGAAGAATTATACATGTATGATGGAAAAATAACCGCTAAATAAATAAGAAAATAACGATAATAGAAAAATAATGTGACATTGCAAAACTCAACAAAATTATTTTTTCTATTATCGTTTTTAGTGAATTTCTTTTTTAGAGACAGTGATGATTTGATTAATTTAATTACGGTATGGCCTTTCACATAGAAATAGATGAAAATCGCGATAACTGACTAACACTTAACCTACCGTTACTGCGATTACATTACGAAAACACGCCTATTCAAATATATTGAGAATTTTACCATCAAAAACTGAAAACTTTCAGATGAAAAATTCTGGTAGTTTTCATAGTTCTGCTCAAAACATAGATTGTCGGAACTTGTCGGCGAGGCGGTTCTAACAAGTACCCACAATCTATGTTTTTGAGCAGAAATAAGAAAATTAATTTATACCCCTGTAAACCCCAGTTTTACTGTATAAAAGTGGGGTTTAAGGGGGTCAAAACTATATAGGCGTGTTTTCGTAATGACGTGAGAGAAATGGATATGGGATGAAAGATCGAGGTACTAGAGCTATCTACATACATGTATTTGTACAGTCTAACCAGAGCCTTGCAGACTGGTCACATTATTATAAAGTACTCAATTCTTGTTCAGCAAACAGCAGGAGCCTGCGTAGTGGGCGCATGCTGATCCTGGCTCTCAAGGTCAATACATGCTACAAACTATAAAGATTCCTTTTCACGTGTAAGTTTGTACACTGCATCACGAAAACATACCTATATAATTTTGACCCCTCTAAACCCCATTTTTATTTTGTAAAAATGGGGTTTACCGGGGTATACATTATGTTTCTTTGTGAGGCGGTTCTAACGAGTCCGCAATCTATGTTTTGAGCAGAAATATGAAAAATATCAGAATTTTTATCTGAAAACTTTCAGTTTTTGGTGGTGAAATTTTCAATATATTTGAATTGGCGTGTTTCTCGTAATGGGAGTATTTTTGTGCGATATTTTCAATTTTCATTTTGTACATTGCAGACCGCGTCAAGCAAAAAGTGAAGTAAAGGAGCCTGCACATCAGTCCAATCTGAGTAGGGCTTTCGGTTTTTCGCAAGTAGATTATGTAATGTCCTTAAACCCATTGTAGACTGAATGAACTCACCCACACTATATATTGGAAGAGTCCTATTGCAGTTTTAGATACTTCCGGCTATGAGGTTTAGATATTCCTAGAGAAAAATGGTTGCACTGTTTGCAAACAGAGAAGACCCTGATCAGACGCCGCGTTCTGCGGCGTCTGATCTTGGTCTGCACTGTTTGCTAAATACCCTTTTACATGTTTTAGGAGTCTCCAGACAACAGTCGGTTAAACCCCACAAGCGGGAAGAGAAGATTCTTAAGAGCAGACGATTTAAAATCGTAAAGGATTTACGAATAGAGATTGACTTACTAAAGTAATCATAGACTCAACTGGCTTTCACTATTTGCATGTTAAGTCGTCAGGGGAACGGGATTCTCGCGCCAATTGCGAACAGCGAAAACAGATTGCGCACACGAGTTGTCTAAGTAAGAGCATGCTCTACAACATCCTTTGATTCAGTAAACGGAAAATGAATGCCCTGATCAGCCTTTTTACCATTACGAAAACACGCCTATTCCAACAAATAGAAAATTTCATCTCCAAAAACTGAAAATTTCAGATGAAATAACTCTGATATTTTTCATATTTCTGCTCAAAACATAGATTGTGGGTACTCGTTAGAACCGCCTCGGCGAGGCGGTTCTAACGAGTAGCCACAATCTATGTTTTCGAGCAGAAATAAGAAAAATAATGTATACCCCTCTAAACCCCAGTTTTACTATATAAAAGTGGGGTTTAAGGGGCTCAAAATTACATAGGTATGTTTCCGTGATGCATGACCCAGGTTCCGGGCTGGTCTACTCTAACATGAATGAATTTGATCCCCCCGGGGAGCAAATTCTGTTCTTTTTAGAGTAGCTTTTTGTTTCCAGAATGGAAACAAACCCTGTTTTGGACGAGTTGCTTCCCCTGAAAATGCAATCATTCCAATTACGCACACAAGACAGTCAGATAGGAATGGTAATAAATAATAAATAATATTACAACCCCCTGAAAGCAAGCTGTAGATGTGATAATTCAAATTACAAATTGATGATTGGATGATTATGATGTATTATATGATAATGAAATATTAAACAATTATACAAGTAAATAGGTTCTAAAAAGACTGACACAGATCTAAGGGAAATTGATATACTTTAAAGAGAGATTACTCAGTCAAAATTATTTTTGTCTCCTTCTGAAAAAGATCTTCTCTATATGGAAAGAATTTGCTCCCAGACGGAGCAAATTCTTTCGTTATAGAGGAGACTCTTTACAGAAGGAGTAAAGCTTGCAGTTAAGCAATTTCATAGTTTAAAAGTTGTCTCCCTTGGTTGAAATAGCGACAAATCTACCAAGTGATTAAAGCCCACCCCTCTTAGCTCCAGGCCATTCTTGTTTTGAAACTCAATATAATTTTTCTGTTGTCTGTTCTAAAGACATAAAGCACATAAATTTTACTCCAACAATACGCACAGAATAACACTTTTAAGTGTTATAGACTATTTTGTGAGATCTGTATCTAACAGATAGAGGCCCTTAAATGTACATTGTTCTATTTCTTTCAGTTGGTCCACATGGGACCCCCGGTAAGAGATAGTGCTTCTGATAATGCCAGATTAATGTTCACTATGCGCTAAAACAATGGGACTATACTTTCAAACTCAAAATCTTGACTTTCCCTTTCTAACGGTGGAATTTCAAATCGGTAGCCTGCGGTCTGTGAATTGACACACTATCCGTATTGGGTACATGTGACATTAAATTCACAGGGGGCACAATTAGACAGTAAAAGCGATACATTTTTGTTGATATTTGACTCCCAATATTGCAAATGAACAATTGTGTTGAAAAAAGATACGTAAGAATAACAAAAACTTGAAATCAATTTTGAAACAACTATTCCTTTCCGCAGTAGGGGGCGAGTTTATAATGTTTCATTTTGTCTATCTGTGGGTATGTAAAAAATATAGGCTCTAGTCTGTGAGTCGCGACATGAAAAAAGGGAACAGATGCTTAAAGGGGACAGGGGTTTCATATTCGCGCTTTAGACCCATATTTCACGACCCTATCGACGGACATATAATTACAAGTATTTAACGAACGTATTTTATCAAATTATTCAGGCACCTTAATTCCCTACCGTGTTAGTCAAAATTTGAAAAAAAAAAATCAAAAAAAATCTATTTTCACTACTGGTTGATGTGTCTAAAATGCTGGATGAGTTGCAAACAGTGTAGACCCAGATCAGACGCCACAGAACGTGGCGTCTTATCAGGGTCTACAATGTTTGTTTTGGCCTGACTGTCCTAATACATAGGGTTAACATGGTATACCTTGAAATTAAGGGAGATTATAGCAGGCAACTGGTCTGGATCCTTGGTGTCTGCATATAAACCGCTAAGGTACCTTTTTCTGGTGACTGTACTAAAGGACAACACCTTTTAATTATCGCTATAATTATCTGCGCCGCAACGTGCAAAAATGTACCTTCTGTCACATGTATCCAACTAAGACTCAAGTTAGCCTACGCTTGAGCGCAGTCTGAACAATCTTCTGCATGAAGAAACGTTGCATCCTTTGTTATCCAAAATGTGACTAGTGAAGATTCTAACCAGACTGTGCGAATGTGCAGGCTGATCTGAATCTTCATTGTGGGCACATGCCAAAAGGTACGTCTTCTGACGTTACGGCTTGACGCCTTTATTACTTAAAATAGTGGCTTTCGCACTTTGACACTATCATTTCATTTTTTTTGTTTTTGTGTCTTAATTTTTTTTAAGGAGGCTGGATATATGTACTTCTGGTAGATTTTCTGCTACAGTCGAACCTCAATAGCTCGAACACCGATGATTCGTTTATCATGGCTAATTCGAACGTGTGTTTGTCCCTACGGAATTCTTCCGATAGCTCAACAAAACAAATATTTACGAAAATTTTCTTATTTTATCATGAAATTGTACGTTGTGTGTACCCATTAGAATCGCCTCATAGAGGCGATTCTAATGGGTACACCCAAATACTTTTCTTGTGTAGAAGATCGAAAAGATTTAGCTCAAGATAACAAATATTTGTGGAACTTTTCTTATTTTATCATGAAATTGTATGTTGTGTGTACTAATTAGAATTACCTCATCGAGGCAATTCTAATGAGTACACCCGGCATACTATTATTCTCTAGACGAGCCATTACGAAAACACGGCTATTCAAATATATTGAAAATTTAACAACCAAAAAAGGAAAATTTTCAAATAAAAAATTCTTATATTTTTCATATTTCTTCTCCAAAACATAGATTATGGGTACTCGTTCGAACCGCCTAGGCGAGGTGGTTCTAACGAGTACCCATAATCTATGTTTTTTTTTTAACAAAATAAGAAAAAATAATGAATAACTCTGTAAACCCTAGTTTCACTATATAAAAGTAGGGTTTAAGGGGGTCAAAATTATATACGTCATGATTAACTCTCAGAGGCTCGAACTACCCATATCTCGAAAAAATTTCCGTGGTCCCAAAGGAGTTCGAGCCATCGGAGTTCGACTGTATTTTCTATTTTTGTGACTCCCTATTCGCTTTCCGGCACACCAAATTCCTTCCAACCAGAAGTCTAATCTAAAACAAAAGAATATTCTCCCACGGGAAGCATTTTTCCCTTAAAGAAAATGCTCAGAAAGGAAAGAAATTTCTTTCCTCGTAAGTACTCTTTCAGAAGGGAGCAAAAGCAATTTTGACAGTTATCTCCCTTAACCCATTTGTGCCTAACGTCCCATAAAAGGGACACAGGCAAACAGTGTAGACCCAGATCAGACGCCGCAGAACGCGATGTCTGATCAGGGTCTACACTGTTTGCATTATATACAGAAATTTCTATAAAATGTGGTAATAATAAGATCTAACCATGCAGACACCTCTTCAGTTGGAAACGGATCGGTCCAAAGAGTTCAGGTAGAAGAATGCATTCGGCATACGTGGGTAAAATGTGTATCAATAACGATAAACTTATGAAATACAATTTGAGGAAAGATACCTTCGAGCATGCGCGGCATCGCCTAGTCAGATCAGCCTGCGCACCCGCACAGTCAAATCAGTGTTCTCACTACGCTATCTTTGTTAAACCAACTTAAGTTATAAGGCAGTGCTTATGATAGCGTTCTTTTCTGTGTGACTTTCTTGAAATTTCTATTACCCTCTGCAAGGTTGCCAACTTTGCTTATCAAGTTTGCATGTACTTGTGGAACGTTTCTTGTACCAAAAATAGTATAGAAGACGGCCACAATCACAGAATAAAGTCTACAAAAACACCAAGTAGAGCAAACAAATCTTGACAGCCACAAACCAAAACTTTCAAACGCTGCCCACATTGTTTTTTTTTTTTTTTTTTTTTTTTTGCGGTCTGTGCTATCCGGGTAATATGTATTTTGTATTTATAGAAAAGTTTGCTTGGCGCCTTTACCTTTACCACTCTCTGGGCTAATTCAACAGGCGACAAATTGATGATATCTTTCTTTATTTTTCCCAGAAAACAGGCTTTGATATTTTATGCAAATTGTCTCCAGTAGAGACAATTTGCATGAAATATCAAAACTTGTTTTCTGGGGGAAAAAAATCAATATGTCGTCTTCTGAAAATTTTAACCAGCATGCTACATGTAAGCGTTAAGGTTAACTTCTACAGATAAACTATTTTTGCGGTTTTACGGCTCAGTCAACCAATTGGGGTCATGGCGAGCGCGGTCAGTTTACCTAACCGCATCTTTTTCCTTGGAGGGCTTAGTCCTCTTAGCGGTTAACCAGTTCTTTTCAGGGTGCACATTCATTCGCCAGAAACTGACAACTGCCCTTCTTGAATCAGTAGAAGGGAGAGAATGGTAGTAGAAAATATTTCGTGATCATTCTTCACGAAAGAATGTTGACGGACCCGTCGGGGATCGAATCCGCGACCACTGATCTCCAGTCGCATCCGTCTGAGCCACCGAGGTCGGCTCACTATAAGTAATACATAATTATACATGCGATAATTAAAATTAGAATTCCTTGAAATTCGGAACACGTGTACGCAACAATTTTGGCTTTTTTTGTGTTATCGCGGCATAGACGGAGGTCAGGTCACAATATGGTAAGTTTATCAAAATGTCTTGAAATTCTGCCTTATCATGCTAGTATGCATTAGTTCTTTAGAAGAGCTCGCTCGAAGAATAATGTACACTCTAACACTTATTCTGGCTCTGAGTGTCTCCCAAAGCCTCGCCACCGCGGAGGAGAAACGTAAGTTTCATTTAATTTGTACCGGTTATATAATTTGGTTTAATTCTAAAACTGGCATCACGAAAACATGCCTATATAATGTTGATCTCTTTAAATCCCACTTTTATATAGTAAAACTGGGGTTTACAGGGGTATACATTATTTTTCTTATTTCTGCTCAAAAGCATAGATTGTGGGTACTCGTTAGAACCGCCTCGGCGAGGCGGTTCTAACGAGTACCCACAATCTATGTTTTGAGCAGAAATATGAAAAATATCAGAATTTTTATCCGAAAATTTTCATTTTTTGGTGGTAAAATTTTCAGTATATTTGAATAGGCGTGTTTTCGTAATGGCTTGAACTGGCATCGAAGGCTGTAAAGGCTACTTATAGTGAGCATGCGAACAGCCAGCATAAACCCGCTCACTAATCAGTAGACTGGCTCCAGACACTAGTGACTTAATTTGTCAATGTTTATGATTCTCTTCGCTGCAGACATTTGAAATAAAATGGACACTGTTAAAATACTAAGATTATGAAGTAATGAACACAAGTGACCAATACGCTCCAATTTTAGCATGTAAATATAGCCTTAAGTTTGCGTTTTTGTATATCTAAGAAAATTACTAAAAATATCTTTAGCCCATCTAATTAGATACTTCGCTATTCTTTTGTAGTAAGACAGAATACAGAAAAAAGAAACATCCAAGCAGACACACGACGTTGCAACAACGTCGATTCAACGTTTCAACGTTGTGTGCCCGCTAGGATATACAGTTGATAAGGATATGTAAAAGCGTAGGCTGATCAGGGCATTCACGCAAATATGCTAATACTTGAAACACCTATCACAACAGCAGCAGATGGCATTTTAGTATATATTTTTATTATAAGAGAAAATAAGGCATTGGCCAGTGTTGGTTTGTGTGGGTTAGAGGAGGGGAGTGGGGCCTATATGGTCCTGCAACTGCATTCCCATAATATGAAATAGAGACTCAAGTTTTAGTGCTCTTATTGTTCTTTGTTTAGAAGGGCAACCTTAACCTGTTTCATACTGAATAATACTGCAGTCGACTCTCGTTATCTCGAATTCCAAGAGACTCACTGAAACACTTCGAGATATCCATACCTCGACATATCAGAGTTGAGAGAGTGAGGATAACAATAAATTGAACAACCGCATTTAACAAATGAATATGTAATTTGACTCCTGAAGTTAGAAATATGTATATAAATAATGTGAAAAAGAGGAGAAATTGCTCCTTAGGAGCAATTTCTCCTCTTTTCCACATTATTTTGTTACCTGTTGTCATAGTTTCATGTTAAAACAGGGACCAGATTTTCACTTCGAGATAAGCGGTAATTCGAAATAAGCGAGTTCGAGATAACGAGGTTCGACTGTATATATTGGAAGAATCGAATTTAAATTTTAGGTATACGTCGTTCTGGGTGATTTAGCTATTCCTAGAGAAAAATGGCTAAACTATTTGCAAACAGTGGAAACCTTGATCGGACGCCGCATTTTGAAGTGGGTTAATAGATTTTATCTGACATTGCATTTAAATCGGCAGACGACCTACATATTTTAGGAGATATTTTCTTTGTAGAAATCATCTGCTATAACTTTGAATGGCGCTCGGAGTACAAAGGCCGTTTTTGGCGCACCTGCGTCAGCACGCAGGTGCGATATAGGCGTGCTGTGACCCGTCCGTTCGTCTGTTCGTCAACAATTGACTTGTGAGCGCAACTCCTCCTACAGTTTTTGGCTAATCGTTTTGAAACTTCACAGATGTTTTGGCCGTAGCGTGTAGATGTGCATATTGTTTGCTCATAATTCTCAGATTTTTTTTCAACTTTTTCCGCTTTGTTAACTTAGTCGTTTTTTACCTAAAACCCTTATAGTCAGTGGGTGTCTTGTGAGCGCAACTCCTCCTACAGTTTTTGGCTAATCGTTTTAAAACTTCACAGATGTTTTGCCATGGTGTATAGATGTGCATATTGTTTGCTCCTAATTCTCAGATTTTATTTTCAACCTTTTCCGCTTTGTTTACTTAGTCAGTTTTTACCTAAAACCCTAATAGTCAGTGGGTGTCTCGTGAGCGCAACTCCTCCTACAGTTTTTGGCCAATCATTTTGAAACTTCACAGGTGTTTTGGTCATGGTGTGTAGATGTGCATATTGTTTGCTCATAATTCTTAGATTTTATTTTCAACTTTTTTCGCTTTGTTAAGTTAGTCAGTTTTACCTAAAACCCTAATAGTCAGTGGGTGTCTCGTGAGCGCAACTCCTCCTACAGTTTTTGGCCAATCATTTTGAAACTTCACAGATGATTTGGCCATGGTGTGTAGATGCGCATATTGTTTGCTCATAATTCTCAGATTTGTTTTTGTTTCAACTTTTTTCGCTTTGTTAACTTAGTCAGTTTTTACATAAAACCCTAATAATCAGTGGGTGTCTCGTGAGCGCAACTCCTCCTACAGTTTTTGGCCAATCATTTTGAAACTTCATAGATGTTTTGGCCATGGTGTGTAGATATGCATATTGTTTGCTCATAATTCTCAGATTTTTTTTCCAACTTTTTCAACTTTGCTAACTTAGTCAGTTTTTACCTAAAACCCTTATAGTCAGTGGCTGTCTCGTGAGCGCAACTCCTCAAGCAGTTTTAGGCCAATAGTTTTGAAACTTCACAGATGATTAGGTCAGGGTCTGAAGATTTGCATACGTGTGTATTGTTTGCACATAAATCTCAGATTTTTTTTTTCAACTTTTTTTGCTTTTTTAACTTAGTCAGTTTTTGCCTAAAACCCTTATAGTCAGTGGGTGTTTCGTGAGCGCAACTCCTCCTGCAGTTTTAGGCCAATAGCTTTGAAACTTCACATATGATTAGGTCATGGTCTGAAGATGTGCATATTGTTTGCACATAAATCTTAGATTCATTTCAGCAGAGTTAGGGGCCCTTGATTTATGCCCAAAATTGGCTCAATATCAATATCTTGTGAAATAATGGACAGGTTTAGATAAAATTTTGCAAGCCAATATTCCAAATTTTCTACTTGTCCATTTTTCTAACCCATCAATTTCTTGAATACTGCAAAATAGATTTTTTTCAATACAAATAGGAACTTGTATGACTTAATCCCCGCAGGTGCGACATCGCTTTCCGCGGATTTCTTGTTGCATAAAGATTGACTTATCTGTCTACTAACCCTAAACCGTCACAAATCCTGACCAGGTACCGTAAAAGGGTTTTCACTATTTCCGGGTGACATTTTCTACACCCTAACCTGCTCGATGTTTCCGACCATGTTCACTTGAGGTATCATATCATTGAATGCCAGTGTGTGCGCTAAGAAGAAATAAAATCTGTACACCTGTAATCGTCTAAAATTACTTTATCAGACCTTTTTTTCAAAATAACACACAATGGGCCGCAACGACAGGAAACGTTCCCACGGATGTGAGTGCCCAGCGAAGACTGATCAGCCTGCGCATTCGCGAAGTCTGATCAGAATCTTCACTTGGCACGTTTTGGATAGCCAAGGATGCAAAGTTTCTTCATGGGACAACGAAGACTCTGATCAGACTGCGCATCCGCACAGTCTGATCAGAGTCTTTGTTGTCCCATGAAGAATCCGCGCAGTCTGATTTGAGTCTTCGTTTAGCGGAAATGTCCGAAGGTACGTTTAGCGGAAATGTCCGAAGGTACGTTTGCTCACGCTGCGGCTTATTTATTTAAACACTGTACCGTATATGACATAAAGCGGTTGCCCACAATGCTGAAAGGAAGTATAGAGACCCAGCAAAGGCCATTATCAGGGAAAACAGACCATTAAAGAGACAGGAAAAAGGTTGATTAACACAAAACGACTCTAAAAAAACGTAATTTTACTAAAGCAGAGAAAACAAACAAGAAATTGCAATAGAATTACAATGTACAACCCTTGGAACGCTCAACAGCACAGCTGTAGTGGTAACGTCATTACAACGTCGTTGCAGCGACGGTGTAACGATGTTGTTGCGACGTTGTGTGTTTGCTGGAAGGCGGCTTTATAATGAGCCACAACTAGAGAAAATGTACCCTCTTACATTTTCACCCAAATTTCAACCTGCGCATCCCCGCAGTCTGATCAGAGTCTTCGTGGTCCGCATGAAGAAACTTTGCATTCTTGGCTATCTAAAATGCGCCCGGTATAGATTCTGCGCAGGCTGATCTGAAATTTGCTAGGCGCACATGTCCTAAGGTACGTTTCTCTGACATTTTGGTTCATATGGTTTTATTGGTGCCAAACCTCGCCCGTAATCTAGACACAGTTGAAGCTATACATAACTGCTCGGTCCGCGTAAGGGCTACCTAACTGATCTTTGGTTCAACTCAGAAAAACGTATGAATTAATTTTTTTACACTGTGATAAAGCAAATACAACAGAAAACCACCAGTAAAACCACGATTAGTCCAACCAAAGACGAATAAGTTCAAGTCCATCTTCTAGAAAAAAAAAAAAAAAAAAAAAAAAAAAAACTCACGAAAACACACCTATGTAATTTTGACCCCCTTAAACCCCACTTTTATATAGTAAAACTGGGGTTTACAGGGGTATACATTATTTTTCTTATTTCTGCTCAAAAACCTAGATTGTGGGTACTCGTTAGAACCGCCCCGGCGAGGCCGTTCTAACGAATACCCACAATCAGAATTTTTATCTGAAAAGTTTCAGTTTTTGGAGGTGAAAGTTTCAATATATTTGAAAAGGCGTATTTTCGTAATGAAAAGAACAAACAAAAAAAAAAAAAAAAAAAAGACTGAGTCAGCAGTAAGTCTGCGATTCGACCCACCGTCGTGCAAATAAAGAGGACAGGAAAGTTGTTAAAATCGATTGGGTTAACTATGGACACTACAGAATGTATAAATGCAGAGAAAACTTTGCGCATGCGTGGGATGAATCTGAATCTGCGCATTTTGCTCATGCTCGATGACACTTCGCTTCGCGCGGCCCAATTGATCTGAATGATCCGACGTACTGAGTTTGTTAAGTAAGTCACTACAGACCCTGCTTTATTTATTTTTTTTCAAGCCAACGTTGCCTAGGGGGCACATGAAGTTTATACATGTAGGATATTTGCTCTTTTGATGTGAATACCATAAATATTGTCATCGAGTGTAATGAAAATATCAGTATTTTCACGAGAGCGAAGTACGAGTGAAAATTTGAATGTTTTCATTACACGAATTGAAATTTTTATGGTATCCACTAAAAAGGAGTAAATTTTCTTTTTATTTTATTGTTTACATGCCAATGCGCGTTTCTGACGTCATAATTAACGTCACCAAACAAAACAGTAACGTCATGGCGTCGATGTTCAGTGCTTAACCTGTAAAACGCTGGCTAGACAAAAACAAAAAAAGTTTCGCCAAATCAAAATAAACTTGATACCAAAATGTTTCTTACATTCTCACTAAGAAGATGCATACCAACACTTGACAGTTTAGTTCAGAAACAAAGAAGTTAGAGGTGTTCAAACATCTGAAATGGAGGTTACATCCACTTCTGAAACAATGAAGAAAATTGAAGTCGTTCAAAGCGAGCAGTGAAAATTTAAATCGTATCAGTCACTAGTGAAATGATACGATATCAATTCACTAGTGAGTGATACCACTTTTCTTTTCACCAGATATACACTGATTCCACCGCTAACAAAATAAAACGTCATATCTACACGCCAATACGCATTTCTGACGTCATAACGTCTTGACGTTGTATCGACGTTAATGCGACAAAAAACATCATGTGCCCGCTGGGCGTTGTACATAGAAAGTAAGTTAGAGTGCTAAAATACAACTTCGAGCCAGAGTAGAATAAATCGCATTGAAAACATTTAAGATAATATTAGAAAATAGTATTGTACATATATAGAACTAGTTATCTGCACTTCTTTCAAGCATTTATAGTGACCTTGCATATGTTCAGATGTTGTAATATTTCCGCAGGTTCCACTGTGTGCTATGGCGATCTGGGATGTTTCGCAACCGGAGGGGCATGGATCAGCTTGGGTCGTCCTATTAACATTGCACCGGAGTCTCCAGCAGCGATAAACACTAGGTTTCTTTTGTTCACTCGTCAAACCAATTCAACGGCTGAGTTCATTACCGCAAACAATTATCCCAGTTTGAAGAGTTCGCATTTTTCCGCGTCCAGACAAACGAAGATCATAGTTCATGGTTTTCTGCACAATGGCTTAGCGCCTTTTATGCATGTACGTACAGAGGATTTTTTAACAGGGCCCAGTTGTTCAAAGCGTCGTTAGCTTAACGAGCTCGTTAAGGGTCATTTCGTTCACTGTTTTAGCGGATTCAATACACAATATTCTGATATTTTTTTGCTGAAAAAATGTGTAAAAGCTACTCACATTTTTTCCAGCAAAAAAATTCAGCATATTTGCGTATCATTTGATGTAAATTTTAACGAATCGTTAACTAACGACGTAGTTAGCTTTGAACAACTGGGCCCAGGAGTATTTGATGATAATTGTGGAGTATTTGATGATAATGGTGGTGATAATTTTCTAAATTTCACCAAGAAAACAGATATGGGCACTCAATAGAAGCGCATCGGTGATGCGCTTTTTATGACTATTGACAACATTTGTTTAAAACAGAAATAAAAGTGGTTATCCAAAACAAATTACCAAATACTTATCCTTAAAAATCGTCATCTATAGAGAGGAAAACATAATCTGTCCTATGTTCCGATGAGTACTGATGTGCTTATATCACATGTATAACGATGTATCACTGGTGTGAGGGGTGGATAGAAAGCGCATCCCGAGGATCACTGTCTGGCATCACTCACCGAGTGATGCCAGACAGTGATCGGAAGGGACGGAATTTCTATCTACCCCCACATCCATGATAGATTCTTTTTCTTGCACACCTTTCTTTTCTGAACGTAGAATTTTTTTTAATAATGCAGTCACTTCGATTGCTGACGTCCGCCATATTGAGATAACATTACTGTTTAATGACGTCATTACATTCAGTGACGTAAACCTTAACGATGGCGCACGTGACGTCCATTATAACCAATGCATATTAAACACGCGAGAATTTTAGATTTTTATCTTACACTGGATAAGATAACCTGGGTAGGATAAGAATTTCTACCCCAGGGTTAAATCCAGGTTTTCCTTATCTGGTGTGCAAGAAATATAAAAGAACAGTCGAACTTCAATGGCTCGAACATCTTTGGGACCATAGAAAATTGTTTGAGACATGGGTGGTTCGAGCCACTGAAGGTTAATCATGGCACCAGTTCAGGAAGCAAATAGCGATAATTTAGGGAAATCTTTTCGATTTTCTACACAATGATTGTATGTTGGGTGTACTCATTAGAATCGCCTCGATGAGGCGATTCTAATGAGTACACCCAACATACAATTCCATGATAAAATAAGAAAAATTCCTAAATAGATTTATTTGTTTTCTTTAGCTATTGGAAGGATTTTGTAGGGACTGAAAAAAGAGTTCGAATCATCCAGGGTAAACGAGCCATCGGGGTTCGAGTCACTGAAGTTCTACTGTATACCACAGTTCTTAATTACCGCATTATCCTAAAACGCGGGACACCTTAAATGTCCATTACACAATCTGTGATGTGTCTGTAACTCTGCTGGATGAGTAACAAACTGTGTAGAAAGTGTAAAGATTTGGCATCCTTAAAGAGCCACAATCCCAGAACATATTACGAAAACACACCTATTCAAATATATTGAAAATTTACAACCGAAAGCTGAAAGTTTTCAGATTAAAAATACTGATATATTTTTCATATTTCTGCTCAAAACATAGAGTGTGGGTACTCGTTAGAACCGCTTTGCCGAGGCGGTTGTAACGAGTACCCACAATCTATGTTTTTGAGCAGAAATAAGAAAAATAGTGTATACCCCTGTAAACCCCAGTTTTACTATATAAAGGTGGGGTTCAAGGGGGTCAAAATTATGTAGGTATGTTTCCGTGATGATGACAAAGCCAGCGCATGGCAAAACCTACAAAACGGCATGTGCGCCCAGCGAAGACTCAAATCAGCCTGAACATCCGCCCAGTCTGATCAGAGTTTCCGTTGTTCAATGAAGAAAACTTGCGTCCTTAGCTACCCATTGAGCGCACAGCAAAGACTGATTAGACCGGGCGGACGTCCAAGTTGAGCTGAGTCTTCGCTGGGCGCACATTCCATTTTGTAGGTTTTGTCATGTGCTGGCTCAAATGTATCCCGTCAATGACGCCATGAAGAACAGAGAGTACATATGCCAGAAACCAAAGAAAACCAAAGCAACCAGCCCTCCTTTTACCCAGCGAGTGATCATAATGCTAGACAGGATCCTCTAAACACAAAAATTCAACAACGATCAAGACAAAACACGAAAAAGCCTCGCAGAGGAACAAAGAATAGTTTCTTTAGGGGCAAAGATGAGGAATTCTAAGTCTTGGCTTCTAATTTTCAATTTGCTACTATTTCAAGCCTCTCGTATATTTTTGTTAGTGTTGTGCAGTTCCATCATCTGTGTTTCAGATATGTCGGGATGAAGATGAGGAGATTGCGTAATCATTTCTTAGAATTCTGTCATGATCAACGGAACCAAATAGGCAAGCGGTTGACTAATATATTTATGCTAAACAGCCGAATCCCTTCACTCTTAAGCCTACTTCCGCTAAAATCTGAACAAACCCACTTGCCTACTTGGTAACGTACATGCATTAAAAAGTGGTGGTTAAATGGCAAACAATGTAGACCCTGATCATACGCCGCGTTCTGCGGCGTGTGATCAGGGTCTACATGGTTTGCTCAAGCCTGCCTGGCCGAATAATTAGGGCAAATACGCTGGCAACTTTACCGTTCATCTTTTATTATATAGAAAATGAAAGATGAATTCCTGAAGTATGATGATTACAACGTAATACTGGTTGATTGGACTGACGGTTCAAGCTTACCTTACACACAAGCGACGGCTAACACCAGAGTGGTTGGCGCGGAAATTGCCAAACTCATCCTAACTCTTCAGGTTTGTAAACAATGATCCAAACTATTCAGGTATGTAAACAATTATCCAAACTCTTCAGGTATTTACACAATGATCCAAACTCTTTAGGTATGTACACAAATGATCCAAACTCTTTAGTTATGTACACAATGATCAAAAGAATTCAGGTATGAACACAATTGTCCAAACTCTTCAGGTATGTACACAATGATCCAAACTCTTTAGTTATGTACACAATGATCAAAAGAATTCAGGTATGTACACAATGATCCAAACTCTTCAGGTATGTACACAATGATCAAAAGAATTCAGGTATGTACACAATGATCCGATCTCTTCATGTATGTATACAATGAGCCAAAGAATTCAAGTATGTACACAATGGTCCAGGTATGTACACAATGATTAAAAGAATTCAGGAATGTACACAATGATCCAAACTTCTCAGGTATGTACACAATGATCCAAACTCTTCAGGTATGTACACAATGATCAAAAGAATTCAGGTATCTACACAGTGATCCGATCTCTTCATGTATGTATACAATGAGCCAAAGAATTCAAGTATGTACACAATGGTCCAGGTATGTACACAATGGTCCAATCTCTTCATGTATGTATACAATGAGCCAAAGAATTCAGGTATGTACACAATGGTCCAAACTCTTTAGGTTTGTACACAATGATTGAGCCTCTTCAGGTATGTACACAATGATTCAGCCTCTTCAGGTATGTATACAATTTTCCAAACATTTCAGGTATGAACACAATGATCCAACCTCTTCAAGTATGTATACAATTTTCCAAACATTTCAGGTATGTACACAATGATCCAGCCTCTTCAGGTATGTATACAATTTTCCAAACATTTCAGGTATGAACACAATGATCCAACCTCTTCAAGTATGTATACAATTTTCCAAACATTTCAGGTATGAACACATACAAATTCTTTAGGTTTGTATACACTGATTCAACCTCTTCAGGTATGTACACAATGATCAGGTCTGTACAGAGTGTCTTAAAAATCGTGGATCTTTTGTATGGAGCTGTTTGTCCATGAATTTCTAGCTGCCAAAAATGAAACACTCCCTCATAATGTATCCTAATAATAAAATGTTACAATATTGAACAGACAGTCATTTACCAATCACTCATAAGTATTGTTCTTCCTTTGCATCACCGCATGTCTTCGCAGGACACGCAGTAGGGTAGTCAAAGATCCAGAGTCTCTACAGGCATACAGCGAAGACTCTGATCAGAGGGCGCGGATGCGCAGGCTGATCTAAATCTTCACTAGACGCACATGAAATCTTGTTGAAAATGCTGTGCCCCGGCTCAATTAAAATTATTCATTTGGTCTGAATTCTGAAAAGTGAAATGCATTCGAAGATTCAGAAATTTAAGCAGTGTGTGAGGTTAGGACATGCTGAAGTTCTACGAGAACAATAAAATAGTAATTCCTAAAATTCAAAGACATTTAACCCAAGCAGTATTATCAGATAACGATTACAGGAATATTTTGCATTATTCCAACAAAAGTGTTCAAAGGCGGTCACTGTATAAACATTTCATGGATTTTTTCCCCCAAAATAAAGGATCAACAGCATTTTATAAAAAAAAAAAAAAAAAAAAAAAAAAAAAAATCCACGAAGTTTTTAGACACACTGTATACATTGTTTAACCTTTAACAAGACAAGACCTTTACCATATGTACAATGTACAGTAATTCGAATAATTCATTGAGACAGGCGGCTATTTCATTCGGACCTCTCTCCACATCCAGCTTAAATGGTATAAGATACAGATGCAAGCCTAGATCTGAATAGTTAGCATATGCAAACGGATATTATTTACATGTAGCCTACCCGCTCCCCACTGCCGAAACGGTAAGTATGAGTAATCCATAAGCTTTAGCCACCATTTTAGAAAAAGAAGACAATTTAACCTTTACAACCCTTTTAACTAATTCAGCAGTCGACAAACTGATGGTATTTTCTTATTTTCCCCAGAAAATAAGTTTCGACATCTCCTAAGGAGGCAAATGTCAAAACATATTTTCTGAAGCAAAAAAAGTAAGCAGAATGTCGTCTGCTGAATTTCTACCTAGTATGGTAAGCATTTGACAGACATTAAATTGATTCCCTGGTATAAATCCTTACCAAAAGAGATGCTACATGTACTCTTAAAGGAAGGAGGGGAGCGAACTCTTTCTTAGATATTCGTCGTAAAAAGCATGAAGTAATATTTCTTTGTCTGAGTTATTTCTCTTGAAGGAGTTGCAATACGCCTCAATTTTACTAGAGCAACAAAATGTCTGTACAATGCATTAGCAAAGGATATGGGGTCATAGTAGCGCCAAGTGCAAAAGACATCACGAAAACACGCCTATATACTTTTGACCCCCTTAAACCCCACTTTTATATAGTAAAACTGGGGTTTACAGGGGTATACATTATTTTTCTTATTTTGCTAAAAGACACAGATTGTGGGAACTCGTTAGGTTCTAACGAGTACCCACAATCTATGTTTTGAGCAGGAATATGAAAAATATAAGAATGTTTTATTTGAAAATTTTCCATTTTTGATTGTAAAATTTTCAATATATTTGAATAGGCGTGTTTTCGTAATGGTTACAATAATCCGTAATAAAAGATATAGAGAACTTTGTTAAGTTTATGTCGCATCTGCGTGACATTAACTGTAAAGTTTTACAGTTTGTAGACTTCATTCAGTGTGGACGGTAGGGTAGACGTACGTACACGAACAAATGAACGAACGGACGGAAACTTGCATACCCAAGTCACACATGCTAACGCAGATGCGAAAAAAAGGTTCATAAGCTGATGTTTTTCTATCCCGTCTACCCGCATGAAAACGAACGTTTTTTTTTCTTGCAAATATATGACCGCAACGTTAGCAAACATACCTTCTGACTTATTCGCCCAACGAAGACTCAAATTAGCATCAGTCTGATCAAAGTCTCCGTTATTCGCAAGAAGAAACACTGCATCCTTGACTATCCGAAATGCGCCCAGTGAAGAGTCTGATCAGCGAATGCGCAGGCTGATCTGAATCTTTGCTGGGCGCTTATGTCCAAATGTACGTTTTCTGACGTTACGGGCCTTACATGTATTGTATACTACAGAGTCAAGTACAGGCGAGTCCGGAGGACTTTCATCTCATAGGACACAGTCTTGGGGCACATATATGTGGATATGCTGGCGAACGGATTCCCAATCTTGGTAGAATATCAGGTAAGAATTACGTGGGTTTAAGAAAAAGTGAAGAAGAAGAAGAAGAAGAAGAAGAAGAAGAAGAAGAAGAAGAAAAAAAAAAAAAAAAAACTGTAGAGAAGAAGAGGAGTAAATTCTCAAGAAGTGAGGTATAGCAATCTTGGCAGAGTTGCCTCCCCTAAAATTAAAACAACTTTTGTCTGAGCATGCGTAGTTCACATTTGCCCCGGAAACAGGCTTTGTAAAGCGCGGTTAGTATATACAATGTTGGTTTTACAAGTTCGTGCAATATTTGATTGATTCGCTTTGCAAATCAAATATATGTGTTTGTGGAAAACTTTCTACATGTACATAACTAGTAGCTGTTTTTCGTATTCACGGAACACGACCGACTGTCTTCATAATCACAATAGACATATAATAGGTAAAAGCAGAATTACTCTTAATCCTGGTAAATCTTATAGATTAAAGGTGACCACTCAATTTTCCTTGTGCATGGATGCTTTATCAGTATGTTCTCGTCCTAAAGAGAAAAAAAATCGAAGAGAAATTGGCAGGCAGAGATAATGCCCTGAAAGAGTACCCTCACAATAAATTTATAGGTAATACTTTCAGTACCCTCACAATAAATTTATAGGTAATACTTTCAGTACCCTCACAATAAATTTATAGGTAATACTTTCATATCAAAGTAATGTTCCTTGTTGGTGTGTCAGTTCGATTTTATCACAATCCAGTTATGTCCATAACTTTGAAGATGTTGGGAAGGCATATTGTCCGTCCATCCCTCCGTATGTCACGCATGTCTTTGGAACCATTATATGTTAGGATTTTGAAATGTCATATAATCATTGCTTATGAAAAATTAGCTGACCTGTTTTGTCAGAGTCTTCGTGGTGGAATAAGACCCATTTTCAGATAGGCATTTAACTAAACTATCAAAGGAACCACTAGAGGTTAGGGTCATGACATTTTGCAAGCAGTTTGGAACCAATGTATAGATGACCTGATTATATTTTGGTGAACTTTTATGTATATGTGATCAAATTATGCACCCTTTTTCAGACTTGGCTATTTTAGCATAGGACAATCTTGTTAACTTTGTAATTTTGTAGGGAAAGCATATAGTTGGGGGCATAGTCTTTTACAAACACAAGCTTCAAGTCTCTCCAAATGGAAAACAACCTTATGATATATGCGATCAGCGCAGACTCAGATCAGCATGTGCCTCCGCACAGTCTGATCAGGGTTACACTGGTCACCAAAATAATGTATAAAATATCGGATTGTATTAGCAAATATCGTAGATCCGGGTCCGACTAAACTGATGCGCAGGCTGATCTGGGTATACACTGGTTGCATATATCAGAAAGTCAATTTCTATTCGGAGAGGCTGGATGATTGTAAGACAGGAAAACAACGGCTTAATTGATATATATATATAGCAATGCACTATTTAATTTTGTGTTTATAAATCATTCAGGTTTGGACCCAGCTGGCCCGTATTTCCAGGACACAGATCCCATCGTCCGGCTTGATCCCACAGATGCCACTTTTGTTGATGTCTTACACACCGACGGTCAGAGTTTACTTCATTTCGGTAAGCTACTGGTGACAAAAACACAGACAAAACCTTGTCAACTAGACAATTTGATTTAAGGATATAAATTTGAACATTTATTTAGTTATACACACTGTGAATCTCTCGTTGCACCAAGTATATATATGAACACTGGCGGCCTAGATGGCTCAGTCGTACATCATGAAAACATGCCTATATAATGTTGACCCCCTTAAACCCCATTTTTATATAGTAAAACTGGGGTTTACAGGGATATACATTATTTTTCTTATTTCTGCTCAAAACATAGATTGTGGGTACTCGTTAGAACCGCCGAGGCGGTTCTAACGAGTACCAACAGTCCATGTTTTGAGTAGAAATGGGAAAAATATCAGAGTTTTTTATCAGAACAGTTTTTGGAGGTGAAATTTTCCAGTATGTATTTGAATAGGCGTGTTTTCGTAATGCTGTGCGTCCGACTTGTGATCATGGGGTCGTTGGTCCGATCCCCACCGGGTCATGCAACATTCTTTCGTGAAGGCTGATCATTAAAAAATATTATCTACGGTCATTCTCTCCCCTCTACTGATTCGAGAAGGGCAGTTGTCAGTTTCTGGAGAAAAAAATGTGCACAAGTACTGGGTAATCGCTTAGAGGACTAAGCCTGCCAAGGGAAAAAGTATGTTTATGTAAACTGACCGGCTCAACATGACAGTAAGAGTGATGGTTAGCCGTTTAAATTTAAACTAACCAAACTATATGAACAGTGAATGTACAAGGTACAGACCTGAGCAGTCTGATCAGGGCTTTCGCAAGACAAAGTGTCTTGCTAAACTCCGTGAGATCCAAGTTAACACGGGCTTTAATGACAGTCTGATTTGGGTTTAAGTTGTTCGCTGGCACAATGTCTAAGATCCATATACAGTAGACTCTCGTTATCTCGAAGTCCAAGGGACTCTCTGAAATACTTCGAGATATCCGTTACTCGATATATCAAATTTGCAGATTTAAGGAAAAAATAAAACGAACAACCACATTTCACAAATAAATATGTAATTTGAATCCTTAAGTTAGAGATGTATTGAAAATATTGTGGAAAGAGGAGAAATTGCTCCCAAGGAGCAATTTCTCCTCTTTTCCGCAATATTTTGTTACCTGTGGTTAGATTTTTATGTTTAAACAGGGACCAGCTTTTCATTTTGAGATAAGCGGTTATTCGAGATAAGCAAAGTCGAGATAACGATAGTCGACTGTATTTTGTTGGTGCCCAGTCTAGTCTCTGATTGTATTGCACGGATACGCAGCTAATCTAAGCTGGTCGCATATTTGATAACATCGTTTTCTATTTGGAGGGGCTGGGATGTTGTCTAAATTATAAAAGCTATTAACTTAAAGATAACCATTGTAAACAAAGAACACATAACAGATAAAAATCGGAGTCTCGGTTTATTTGAAACTCTTCATATGACAGCAGTGTTCATTACGAAAACACGCGTATTCAAATATACTGAACATTTCACCACCAAAAACTGAAAAGTTTCAGACAAAAAATTCTGATATTTTTCATATTTCTGCTCAAAAACATAGATTGTGGGTACTCGTTAGAACCGCCTCGCCGAGGCAGTTCTAACGAGTACCCACAATCTATGTTTTGAGCAGAAATAAGAAAAATAATGTTTATCCCTGTAAACCCAAGTTTTACTATATAAAAGCGGGGTTTAAGGGGGTCAAAATTATACAGGCATGTTTTCGTGATGGTTTGCTAGGCTTAGAAATCCTGATCACTCATTTGTGCTATATTTTGTTTCTCTTTCCATGATAGAATGATCAACCAATATAAGGGTGTTCGTAAATAATAAATAAATATTTCATATCATAATTATTTTTAGGCATATTATTTTATATGCTTCGCAGGGTAAGTAAAGCGTCCTTATTACAAATACTGACAAAGATGACCCAGCTTAATCTAATATAATCGAATCGAAGGTCGGCAACATTCTTTCGTGGAGATTGATCATGAAATATTTTCTACGGTCATTCTCTCCCTTCCGCTGATTCAAGAAGGGCAGTTGTAAGTTTCTGGCGAAAGAATGTGCACAATACTGGTTAACTGGTTAGAGGACTAAGCCTGCCCAGTAAACGTGTGGTTAGGTAAACTGACCGCACTCGACATGACCCCATTGGGTTGACTGGGCCGTAAAACCTCAACACAAACAAAACAAATAAAACGACCTTAGCTGTATTGTTTAACATTTAAGCTAGCTTGTAAGAAAATGCAGGTAGAGCTATAGCAGTCACTTCGGCGTCGGCGTCGGTGTCGGTGTCGGTGTCGGTTTCGGTGTCGGTGTCAGCGTTGGTTAAATTTTCGTTAAAGTTTTTATCGGGCAATATCTGCTGGACCTTTGAACGGAAGTAGTAGTTGATACTTGCGCTAATATTAAATGCTGTACCATCCCAACCCGCATGTAGTCCTGAGGTCACAAAATATATGTTAAAGTTTTTAGTTAAATTTTTTAGAGGCAAAACGCAATTCAGGCAAGCTACGCTGTCCTGCGACAGCTCTTATTATAATTATACAATACATCCCTTTAGGTCTGGGTACTGCACAGGCATGCGGACATGTGGACTTCTACCCTAACAGTGGCAAGGATCAAGCAGGATGCGACAAAAACCCTCTAGAAAAACTAAGGATTGAAGGATACGATGTATATAATGGTAGGTATATATCAGCCGTAATGTGAGAAAACGTACCGTCTGACGTGTGCACTTAACAAAGACTCAGATCAGCCTGCGCATCCGCAGAGTCTTATCAAAGTCTTCATGGCCTGCATGAAGAAACTATGCACCCTTGGCCATCCGAAATGCGCCAGGCGATCATTGCGATCAGACTGCGCAATGCGAATCTTCGCTGTGCACACATGTTCGAAGGTACGTTTTCTGACATTATGGCTCATATTCTCGCTAAAATTATACCTTGAACCTTTTCTGATATAAGTTGCCTTCAGATGACTCTAAGCTGTGAGTAATTAGGGGGGCAGAGAGAGAGTGCGCGCATGCGCGAAGTCTAGTCAGAGCACGTGCATTACTGTGTGTTTGGGTCCTGCTGGTTTACAAAGCAGACTGTGAATACCAGACTAAAGTATCCAGGTCCAGTTTTCTACAAACGTACAGTTGGCTTATTCGTGAATACAAAAGTTTGTTATGATAATGTTTATTCTTGGTTTAGTGTCGGCGGTAGAACGTCTCCCCAGATTATATTTCATTTCCTTTGAGAACATTGGGCCCATTGTGGTATATTTGAAAATGGATTCTGCTCATGTATACGCTAGAGGGCGTAAGCAGTGTTGCAAACTTCATTACTGCTTATGAAGAGTCAATAAAACCGAGACTCCAATTTTCTAGTCCGTATTGCTTTCTTTGTTTCCAAAGGCAATCTTTTTGACGTTTATTAAACAATATATTATTCATTTAAGTTCACATATATTCATCGCACAATGTTACATGGTACAGGATTTGATAAAAAGCTAAAATCTTATATAATGTTGTTTTTTTTGAACACTTAGCACTCTGGGTAAAATTTTCAGCAGACGACATATTGAAATATTTTTCTTATTTTTGACAGCAAACAGATTTTGACAATTCATGCAAATTGTCGTCATTAGAGAGACTGTTTTATAGAAATTCGTGTCCAAAATGCACAGTATAAACCCTGATCAGACTTAACTTAACTAATGGTATAAAAGTCATTATCTATTCAACAGGTGCCAAAAACATCATCGCCTGCAATCATTTACGGGCAACAGACTTATATATCGAATCAATAAACAGTAGATGTCCGTTTGAGGCTTATCAGTGTCAGGATTACGACAGTTTCGAAGTAAGTATGATGTATTGGCTTTAGCTCACCAGAGCTTTAGTCATCACTTTCTGTCTGTCTGTCTGTCGTGCAGCCGTTCTTTGAACAGTTTAAACGGCTTCTTCTCTGAAGCCAATGAACCAATTTCAATAAGATTTCATTTGATATATATCCTTGGAGTAGTATTTGTAATTTGTTCAAAGGTCACGGCCTATTGATCAGGGTAGCCACAATACCTATATATGGTAAAAGACCATTTGAGAGAAAAAAAAAAAAACAAAAAAAACCCCTCTAGTGCAGACCTAAGAATGCTTGAAGGCCGGCTCTTAGTTTTTGGCATTGTTCCGATACTAGGTTGATATTCTAAAATTTTAACTGCTAGGTAAAAGTTGCTTTCTGATACATTTATATGAGATAATTGTTCGAAAGTCAATATCTCATCATGGTTTTTAGACTAGTGGAAGGCACTATTAACATTTGCGGGCCCCCGTAGCCTAGTGGATAAGAGAGTTGACTCTTAATCCATTAGGTTTCTCACCGCTGTGGTTCGAGCCTAGCTCGGGTCATATGTGGGAAAGCCAAGTTCTGCTTACGGATGGTCAGGTGGTTTTTCTCCGGGTACTCCGGTTTTCGCCCACCTTCGATGAACGATCGGCTCGATATAAGTGAAATATTCTTGAAAGGGCCGTAAAACCCAAATCAAAAAAAAAAAAAAAAAACAAAAAAAAAACAAACTATTAACATTTGATCGGAGAAGCACAAGCTTTCAGCGGAGACCGACGTTTTATCTTTGGCAGTAACCGTAGGCCGTAGATCCCATTACTGTGTTATAAAAGCATGAAGAAATATCAGATTATAGCAGAAAGTGTTAACTGAACTAAAAAGAAGTAATTGAAGTTAACTGAACTAAAAAGAAGTGATTGAAACGTCAAAAGGTTTCTGTTACTATCTAAAGTTTATCCTTTGGGTAACTTGTACAAATCCGCATAAAATGTGAATTAAGTGATTTTGATGAATCTTACAATACATTATCCAAATAAAAAATGTTACTATCAACATTTTATTCCTGGGATGTTGTCTTCCCTTACGCCAGGGCTATATATATTGCTTTTATTATATTTCGGTCTCGGTTTTCAGATTTTTTTTTTGTTTCGGCGTTGCCTTTCTCAAAGGAATATAATATTTGGCAAGCGTATTGGCTAGATTTTTTCTGTATCTACCATTATGCCAAAATATTTCCAAAGGTTGAAGCACTATGGCCATTTTTGCTGACCACGAACAGACAGAAAGACGGACGGACTCACAAGGTCAACTTTTTTAATCGGTCAACATTTCTTCTGGCGGTGCAATCATGAATGAGTAATACAAAATCGTGAGTAATTTTATTTTGAAACGTACAATAAAATATTACAGTGAGAAAGTTTTTCTGTAGCTATCAAAATATTGTCCCCCTGATGTTATCTGTGCCTACTCGAGGTAAAAATTCTTTCTTTCATCATAGTTGTGTCCCTCGGGTGTTATTTGGCTCTTCCCTAGGGTAATGTAAACATATAAAAGCATGGATATAGCCTAATAAAATAACGATCGCGTGTAATCTTTCTGAAGGCTACAAAAGCCGACTGGAAAGTCGAATGCACATGTAAAACGCTAGATTAAATGTCGACTCCTTCCTCAGTCTTTTTCAGGAGGTATGTGCCTGTCAATGTCTGTAGTCGGGTCCATCTTGATCGTGTTTGTGGTTTTCTTGTGTTTTGGCTTTATATCGGTATTGAGCCCTTTGATTTATTTCATCATAGTATTTGTTAGACTAGCTCCTAGACCTTGATGTCATGTTTTATCACGCCTAACTATAAGCTGATTAAAATTTATGTATGACATCTTGTATAGCCAGTCTCTAATAGTTGGTCTCTAAGAGAAAGTTGGAAAAGCTAAATTTCATTTTGGTGTGTTTTCATGATGAAACAAAGTACACATTCTTTTTAAAGGCTGAGAAGATGAAGTTTGCTATTGATTATGGTCTGTAAAATCAAGGTGTAACTGGGAAGCTTTTTGAAAGGATGTAATGTTTTATTTTGTTCACACAATGGTAGGAAGAAAGCTGACATTTGAAATTTTACTTTTGGTAGATATGGTATCTAGCTACTCTTTAGAACTGTCTCAAAAAACAGTACCCACATCATTTATCCTAAATTATTACCTCATATGGCTTCTTATCTTAAAGCTATAGAAAAAGTTTTTTGTTTTAATTAATTCATTTCTCCATCAAAATATATATGGTATGTAGTTACTCTTTGGAACTGTCTCAGAAAACAGTACCCACAACATTTATCCTAAACTATCACCTCATATGTCTTCTTATGGTAAAGCTATGGATTATTTTTGTTTGTTTGTTTACTGTAATGTATTTCTCCATCAAAATATATATAGTATGTAGTTACTCTTTCGAACTGTCTCAGGAAAAGGTACCCACAACATTTATCCTAAATTATCGCCTCATATGTCCTTATCTTGAAGCTATAGAAAAAGTCAGGGTTTTATTTATTTAATGCATTTTTCCATCAAAATATATATGGAATGTAGATACTCTTTCGAACTGTCTCAGAAAACAGTACCTACAACATTTATTCTAAATTATTACATCATATGTCTGCTTATCTTAGAGCTATAGAAAAAGCTTATCCAGACATCAAAGCAAAATAAATATACAATGTTCCATAATTTATGTTGATACAACAGTTTTTAATATGAAATACTTATTAAATATGATTCTGTTTTCCTCTATTTTATCTAAAATTTACTAATACACAAAACAAAAACTGGTAATACATGCAGTACACAGACAGGCTTCTAAACAATGTTTATGTTATCCCTTGGACTCTAACGGTCAGCTTCTTATATATAAATAATTTATTGGAGAGGGCAATGATTTTAACAAGATGGCGAATTAGATAAGGAGCATTAGAAAGGCAATAAATATCAATCACTTCTTAGAGTACATTTCGCATTTTACTAGTAGGATATCTTCAGATCTGGGTATTCTACTACGGATCATATATTCGTCCTTCATGCTCTTCTTGAAATCCTTAAGTCTAAAAAGACCAAACTTTTCTGCTCATTTATTGACTTTAGTAAAGCTTTTGATTCAGTCTGGCGAGTCGGTTTATGGACTAAAATTTTGAAATATAATATTAATGGTAATTTCTTTCGTATTATTTATAACATGTATCAAGGAATAAAGTCCTGTGTCTCTCACGGTGGGGTACAGTCTACTTTCTTCCGAAGCTTCAGAGGGGTTCGTCAGGGGGAAAATTTGTCACCAGTTTTATTTGCATTATTTTTGAATGACTTAGAAACATTCCTCGAAGAGAAAAATTGTACTGGCATTAATCTAGAAATGCCCACTGATAATATCAGCACATACATAAAATTGTTTGTTTTGCTATATGCAGATGATACTGTTATTTTTGGAACAGACGAAGTTAGCTTTCAGTATAATTTGAATGTTTTCTATGAGTATTCAAAAGCATGGAAACTTGATATCAATTTTGATAAAACAACGATAATGATTTTCGGAACCCGTAACGATGAAAAGTATAACTTCAAACTTGGCGAGAATAAGATCTCAATATGTAAAGAGTTTAAATATTTGGGTGTAATTTTCTCTAAAAACAGAAGCTTTTATAAGGCGAGGAGACATAATGTTGACCAAGCAAAAAAGGCAATGCACCTCCTTTATAAAAGAATACGTAATTTGAATTTGCCCCTTGATTTACAATTACATTTATTTGATCATACTATCTTACTCATAGCATTATTTGGTTGTGAACTGTGGGGGTTTGAAAATATTAAACTTATCGAAAATCTTCAAAATGAATTTTTAAGGCGAATTACTAATTTGAAAAAGAGTACGCCTATTTACATGCTATATGCTGAACTTGGACGAATGCCAGTGGAAGTGACTGTAAAGAGCCGAATGATTGGATATTGGTTATCACTGGTAAACGGAAAAGAAACGAAACTATCCACATTGTTATACAAAAAACTGTTACACGAATACAATGCTGGTTATGAGCATAAATGGGTAAGCTATATAAAAGATATACTTGTTTCAGTTGGTCAAATTGACCCTTTGAACAAAGACGTCATTGATAATCCCAGGTCAGTCAAGCTATCAGTGTCTAGGGTTCTATTTGATTTACACATTCAAGAATGGGTCCAGAAGGTTAATTCTTCATCAAAAGGTAGAATTTTTTATAGTTTTAAACAAGACCTTAATTTCGAAAAGTATTTGATAAAACTTGATCGTAAACAATATTTGCCTCTCATAAAGTTCAGAACAAGTAATCACAGACTTCCGATTGAGACAGGCCGTTGGGAAAATGTACCCTTCGACGATAGAAAGTGTCAACTTTGTCACAAAGACGAATTAGGTGACGAATTTCATTATCTGTTTTGCTGTAAATATTTTGAAACAGAGAGAAAACGCCATTTGAAACCTTATTTTTATAAAAGGCCCAATATAATAAAACAGAAAGAGCTACTTGCCTCAGATAATTTAGCGACACTTAAAAAGCTTTCCGAGTTTGTTCAGATAATAATGAACAAATGTGCGGCTACATTTTCCACATAGTCTGTATATGTCTTATTATTGTAACATTGCCTGTTCCTTTGTTTATTGTCTATTTGCTTGTATTTTCTCTTACGCCACCTGTGAGTGGCCTGAGAATTTGTTCTTAAATAAAGTTCTGTTCTGTTCTGTTCTGTTCCAAGATTAGCTGCTGCTATCAAAGAGGTGAGGCAAGCAGTAAGTAGTAGATGGCCCTTAGTTCATTAAGTAAATTAATAATTATAATTGAATGATGAAAATAATATTGATATTCGACTAGTAGCTAGTCTAAGTATTTGTGATATGTGTGTTTCACTAAGATGCTTCACTGATAAGGTAGAGGACCTCTTTTAGGACCGATATTATGTTTGTAATTAAGGTTGGAAGTTTCAGGAGAATAGAACTTGCTTATATCCCCCAGCAACATTTCTACTGACCATTCCAAGGCGGTTCCTCTGTTACAGTTCTTTATTCACACGTCGGTGGTTTCATATGTGAAGTGTTGTCAGATTTTCCTCATTTGCTGCGTCGGGAAGGCTGTGCTTCGTGATTCATTATGAAAACAAGCCTATTCAAATATATTTATATTGAAAATTTTGCCACCAAAAATTGAAAGTTTTCAGATAAAAATTCTGTTTTTTTTTTTTTTTTTTTTTTTTTTTTTTTTTTCATATTTCTGCTTAAAACATAAATTGTGAGCACTCGTTAGAACCGCTTCGCCTCGCCGAAAAATAATGTATAGCCCTGTAAACCCCAATTTTACTATACAAAAGCTGGGTGTAAGGGGGTCAAAATTATATAAGTATGTTTTTGTGATGGTAAGCGTATCTTCATAGTTTCACTCTGTCCGTTTGCATAAGTATCTTCAGAACAGAGCATTTTCTATTGAGTATACGAATATATATGATTGATTTTAGTTTTATGGATAACGTGTAATTTAAACAATTTATTTAATGCAACAGAACAAAAATTTGAACTTTTAATATTTATAAAAATCTTTTCTTCAGAAAGGCATGTGTTTGCCTAGCACCAGGACAGTTGACTACATGGGTTTCCATGCCGACAAAGCGAAGCCGGCAGCTGGCCAGTCATTGGTTGGTTACTATCTGGATACGGGTGATAGAAAACCATTTTGTAGTAAGTCGATTAAAAAAGTATATCAGCCATTGTAACACGGCCTTCTTTTTAAAACGGTACCTTTTATACAGTGCTTGCCAAAGCAATGAAATGACAAGGTAACCAAAATATAATCAACTCTTTCACTGCCAAAGGCGATAATCTAGGCTTTTGCAAACAACATAGATCCAGATTAGACGTCTCATGATGAGCCGTCTCATCAGAATCTAAGCTGTTCGACATTCAGTCTTTCTTTTTTACATATAAACTTCTTTCCAAGCGTTAGTTTGTTAAAAAATCCAACAAAAACAATAAAAAGAACAAAAAAAACAAAACAAAAAAAAAAAACAAAAAAAAAAAAAAAAAAAACAGCAGACGACGAAATTCAATGTCGTCTGAAATTTGGCACCGAAAGAGTTAAGGTAAATTGATACGCTTTTACGCTTTCAGGGACAACAAGTCTGTCAAAATTGTTTTCGTCCCCGTCTGAAAAGAATTTGCTATCTTGATGCAGTTTGACACCTTAAGTGCAATAATTGACAAAGCGACAAAATTCAATGTCGTCTGAAATTTGGCACCGAAAGAGCTAAAGTAAATTGATACGCTTTTACGCTTTCAGGGACAACAAGTCTGTCAAAATTGTTTTCGTCCCCGTCTGAAAAGAATTTGCTATCTTGATGCAGTTTGACATCTTAAGTGCAATAATTGATCTTTACAAAATGCAGGTCTCTGAAACCTTATTTAATGTTTTTGCTTTTTTTATCGTTTCAGTCCACTTTGATAGTTATTGTGTATAAGATTATTCGGATCATTTCTTAAATTTCTAAACATTTTTGTTCGTATATTTCCGTTAAATAAAAATAATCTGATGTAGAGTTACAGTTGTTTAAGACTGTGACGGTTTCTTCGACATTCAGAAGGTAGGCGCCTGGCCACGATCTCCTACTTGTGGGTTACTTTTGTTCAGACTTATTATACTTATCTCGCCATTCACTTTGGTTCATCATAGTGTTTGTAATTATACACGTTTGACTGTGATGTCTCCATTACGAGAGTATGTAGAAAATTTTATTTCAAAAATCTGAAATATTTCAGATCAACAATTCTGATATTTTTCATATTTCTGCTCAAAACTTAGATAGTGGGTACTCGTTAGAACCGCCTCGCCAGCTCAAAACATTGATTGTGGGTACTCGTTAGAACCGCCTTGGCGAGGTGGTTCTAACGAGTACCCACAATCTATGTTTTGAGCAAAAATAAGAAAAATAATGTATACCCCTGTAAGCCCCAGTTTTTATTAAATTAAAGTTGGGTTTAAGGGGGTCAATATTTTTAAGGCAGGTTTGCCTGATGACATAAAAAGTAGGAAAGCCCTACATGGGCCGAATACATGGACATAGTTGTAATTCTGACGTACATCATTAATAATATCGCGCTCTCGATCGGGTAAAATTAGTTAAAGCCTCCACTCACAAAATATTAGACATACCTGATATTGAAACGCCTCTCATGCTGAGCATTTTAGTGAATTGTTTTACAAAATCGGTAGAACATAATAAAATTATAGTGCGCATCTGTGCAATCTAATCTTGGCATTTTCTGTTCGTAGACATATACTACAGTATCCACTGATTCTGTAAGCGTACAACGTAGGCCCAGATAAGTCTGTGCATACGCGCAGGCTGATCTGGGCCTGCGTTGTCCGCAAATAACATAAGGGCCTTTAGGTGCATCGCCCATCATTTGGGTAAATACAAGGGTCCCAAGACACATAAACACGGTTTGAATAAATCGACATCACAGAGCAACACTCTATCGAAGACAGAACAAACAAAACTGGAACAGAACTTCAACAGAAATACTGCCTTTGAACGGTGAACAGTGGAATGGTTTTACGAGCGCTTTACGTATGTTAGTTTGAGTGTCGTGGTAATCAAATGTGTAGTGTCTGAAACATTCTTGAAGTAATGAATTGTTTTTACTTGAAAAAATTGGTGATAAAAAATACATTGTTCGTCAAAACTAATATTTAAGAGACCAGGAAGGGGTCGCTGAACACAGCCCTCCTAGACCCAGTTGAGGTTTTTGTGGCATATACTGATAATACATCACAACACTCCACCAAAAGCAGAAGAAACAATGGAAAATGAAACGCAAGAACTGCCTCTTTCTTAGTTTTTAATGGTAATATTGCAGACTGATGTCGGTTTGTGTCATTCTAATTTCATTCAGTCCATTGTTGTGGGGGTGAGCTGAGTCCCGTGATAAGGGCTTTTCCTGGGAATCCTCATATTCATATTATGTAAGTCGTACATCAACAAGTATCCAAATTATCCTTTTCAAATTTTGGGATAAGTATAGTTTAGAAAAAAAAATCCGAATATTCTTCAGGACCCAGCGGGCACCTGATGTTTGTACAATGTCGTCTCAACGTCGATGCGACGTCATGACGTTGCATTGACGTTGAGACAGCGTTGTAAACACGCCATGCGCTTCAGACAACCGTTTATATTTCAGGATATCATTACCAGATCCAAGTGAAGTTCGGTCAAATATCCTCTGCCAGCGAACAAAAAGGACAGCTCTTTATGAATCTGTACGGCACCAATGGACAACTAGGGGAGATGCCCATCACAAAGGAGTATGTGCTGCTTAAACGGTCGTATATTAATTGAGCCGCGTCACGAAAGGAAAAAAAAAAACGCTCTTCGGACTTTCCGTCGAATCAATTTTCAATGCACATACCTGGCCGTTAGAAAAGTCACATTTCTAGTCATTAGGCTGACGTTTTTCCTTGGCCTACAGCTTACATGAGCGAACCACATAGGATCTGGCGAGACTGCGCCGTGAGTTGGTACGCATTCGGTTCATGACGAATCGTGTTTGAACATAAACAGTTATGGCTTATATTGGCAAGCGATTTGATGATATAAATACCTTCCCCGCCCCACAAAAGAAAAAAAAAAAAAAAAAAAAAAAGAATAATGAGTAGGTTACAACCATTATGGAGCGAATCGTTTTTATTTTATCACCTGCGCAATAAAACGTGGTGTCAGGGGTATTTGCGAACATCCACAGAATAAACCAGTCTACACTGTCTACACATTTATGCTTTCGGATAAGATGAATTGTTGTTTACAGCATATTCCGTATTATTTACAATGGAGTATAAGTGGCAAGCAGAGGACCTGATCAGTGAATGTAGACTATCTTTCGAAAACTAATATTCTGTTGTATGGAATCCTTATTATTATAATTGTAAAGGTGTACAGGTCATAGTTGATTATTATTTCATTAACAATCACTGAATGGTTGGTGCATGTTTTGCTAAGCACTATACGGACAGCATAGCTGTCAGTGAAAAGAATAGCACATTAACTGACAATGCAGAATCTAGCATATACAGAAAATACGCCCCAAACTATATTATCAGAAAAAGAAGAAAATAGGCAATCATTTTAACACATCCGATATCTTGCAGCTTCATAAGTGTACAGCCCGGTCACACATACGGTTTCATGGTAAAATCCACCCACGACATCGGCCAGTTGGACAGGATTGATTTCCGCTGGGATCACGACTCGCACTGGTACAACCCACTATCCTGGAGCCTGTTCAGTCATCCAGCATTATATATAGAATATGTAGATATCGTCAATGGAGAAACTCAATCCAGGTACGAGATATATGAGCCGGGGCCCAGCGTTTTCCACAAGAATACATGTGCGCCCAGTAAAGACTCAGATCAGCCTGCGCATCCGCGCAGTCTGATCAGAGTCTTTACATGGCACTCTGTGGGTAGCCAAGGATCCAAAGCATCTTATGGCGGATAGCAAAAATTCTGATTAGACTGCACGGGTGCGCAGGCTGATCTCAGTCTTCGCTGGGAGCACATGCAATCTTTCAGGAAATGCTGTGCCTCGGCTCATATTGTATATTTAGAGGTATGTATAAAAAGCTATTGCATATAATGTGTAGTGTTTGTTTATAAAATAAACTATTAAACTGACAAGGAAATAGGGGAGGGAAGCCTTTGGAAATGCAAAACAATAGTGTGTCTATTTCTTGGGGATTTTTAAAAAACTGTAACAACTTTTCATTCTCTCTAGCAGAGCTTTAAGCAGTACTCTATATTCACATACCAGGTCAAAGTATTCACAGCTTGCCAGCGAAAAAAGTTTCAGCAAAGAGGATAGATAAATATCACAGGCTGTACAATATTTGTATGCTTCTAGTAACCTCGACAGTTCCGATCTTCCCGTTCTTTGTCATAGTGCCAATTATATTTGTATTTCATTTGGGATCATGGAGCCCATTCTGTTACTTTGAAAATCAAATACCGCTTAAGCCGGTGCTAAGGGGCATATGTAGCCTGGTAAACCGCGTTGTTGCGTACGAAGAATCTCCAATTTTTGTTCTTTTATGTGTTCTTGTTTCCAAAGGCAACCTTTTAGATTTTTATTCTGAAGGATAATACATTACGAAAACATGCCTATATAATTTTGACCCCCTTAAACCCCACTTTTATATAGGAAAACTGGGGTTTACAGGGGTATACATTATTTTTCTTATTTCTGCTCAAAACATAGATTGTGGGTACTCGTTAGAACCGCCTCATCGAGGCGGTTCTAACGAGTACCCACAATCTATGTTTTGAGCAGAAATATGAAAAATATCAGAAGTTTTTATCTGAAAATTTTCATGGTTTTGTAGTAAAATTTTCAGTATATTTGAATAGGCATGTTTTCGTAATGAATTATTTTGCTGTGCCCCGGCTCGTATGATATTACCTCTGGATCAGATGAACAAGTCAGTACAAATTCTCCTATTGGGCCTCTGTCTGTCTGCCGTTTATTAAAAGTATAGTAGGTTTTGTTGTGCCTAGTCTCCTTTTAGTGACAAGATAAGACTAATAGCCGACACACGTCTTATTAATATGACTGTAAGGTAAACTTGTGTACCGGCATTTTCCACAGGAAAGCAGGTTCAGGTACTTTTGTCTGTATTCGGCATTGTGTCTCCTTCTTTTCTTGGCTTTGGATGGCTGCATTCATAAATTGTTGCTCTTCCATGCTATTCCGCATTTTGAGTTTCACAGTTCTGCGTGGCAATCGTAAAATATCTTTTCTTGTTAAATTAATTGTTGTAATGTTTATTCGCAGGAACCGCACTCTACTATCATACTTAACACTTCCTTTCCTACGGCTGTCACCTGGGCCATGCCATACAGAAACGAGCCAGTTTAGGCATATTCGGACAGTGAATGCCCAGATCAGCCTGCGCATCCGCGCAGTCTGATCTGGGCCTTTGCTGTTCGCTTACAGAATCATTGGAAACTGTAGAATGCATCAATGGACCGCAAATGCCCGGATGAGACTTTGCGCATGCGCAGGATGAATCTGAATCAGCGTTCTTTGCACATGCTGGAAGACACATTTTTGGCTTAGCGTGGCTCACCTTATATACCGTGTTCAAGGTTACGTACTCACCGACATTCTTATCTGTTACTGTATTCTGTTAAGTATTTCGATATACTGTTCGTATTAATAATATATAGTCCATTGGGACAGTTAAGGCCATACAGTGTATGAGCCGGGGCCAATATTTCCACTACAAATATTAATTATGTAAGTTAAAGATATTCAGTTAAGTTTGGATTACAGAGTTGCCACCTTTTTGAGAAAGAGTTGCCAAATCTTCTTGCATTCTTCTTTGGGCTATTCAATCGTATTCGTCTGTCATTCCCTTTAATGATGTGAGCTTGACGAGAATCTAATTGTATCAGTCCTAGAGTTATCTTTTTTACTTTTCTTACTCATTACGAAAACACGCCTATTGAAATATGTGGAAAATTTCACCTCCAAAAACTGAAAATTTTCAGATAAAAAATCTCTGATATTTTTCATATTTCTGCTCAAAACATAGATTGTGGGTACTCATTAGAACCGCCTCGGCGAGGCGGTTCTAACGAGTACCCACAATCTAAGTTTTGAGCAGAAATAAGAAAAAATAATGTATACCCCTGTAAACCCCAGTTTTACTATATAAAAGTGGGGTTTAAGGGGGTCAAAATTATATAGGCATGTTTTCGTGATGTAAATCGCATGTTCGCCCAGCGAAGTACCCTACGAAGGTTGCGCTTATGCACATACTAATCAGAACGGTCGCTCTTCACCTAAAGACGCTTTGGATTCTTGGCTACAAATAGAGTGCCCAGCAAAGACTCAGATCAGACTGCGCATCTGCGCAGTCTGATCTGAGTCATCGCTCGGCGCTCATGCAAACTTGTAGGAAATGCTGTGCCACCGCGAATATGTGAAACATATCGCTAGACGCAAATGCAAACTTTTAGAAAATGCTGCGCCTCGGCCCGTATGTGAAAGTAGAATTCCGCTGTAAAAAGTTGTTAGGGCCGTTATAGTTATTACGCGTTACCATTATACCCTTTCTCATAAATATCAGTGAATATACATAGCAAATGCCACAACCACGAATAACAGCCCTGCAGACAACATTACCAAACCGACCTGATTTCTGTTTTTAATTTGTTCTGTATTTATAAAGGAATTCTATTTCCAAATTATATTTCAAAACATTAGCTTTTTGAAATGACTTCTCCTCAGACGTTGTCTTCTTCCTAATATATACAGCTTACAGTATCTAATGGCACAATTGTCTCCACAATTTACGCCAAAAGGTGCAATTCTAATTTTGAAAGCGATAATTTTCCATTGTTATACATTGACGTCCTTCGGGCTACTTGCATTACATTTGAGTCGCAATGTCAGGAAACGTACAGTCGGACATATGTGCCGAGCTAAAATCCAGATAAGTTTGCCCTTTCGCGCAGTCTGATAAGAATCTTCTGTCACTGCATTACCCAGGCTGATCTGAGTCTTCGTTGGGAGCACATGCCATTTTGTTTGTTTTGTCATGCACTTGCTCAAATGTGTTAGGAGGGCTATATACCCCAAACACACTCGCAGCCCCTGCTACGGACGTTCCAAGGCGGAATTGATAAGGATATTGGATACAGCTTTCCGGCAGATGGACAATTTAGTGACTTCCTGTTTGCTTAGGTACATATCAAGCCCCTTCTTGAGAGGGGCCTACTCTAAAGGAAAGAAGTTGCTCCCTTTACAAAAGTGGCTTGGTGTGCAGAAAAGCAAACATGAAGTCACAAAATTGTCTCCCTTAGTAAAGATGGCAGAAAATCTTAAAACGTATCTGTCATCTTAAGAAAACTACAAAACATATATTGCCCGATTTATAGTTTTCCGGAAAACAATAATTTATCAAAATGTAGGCTTCTGATGCTTGAGGATCTATCTGATTTGATAGCGTAATTGCATTTCATTTCTCAATTTATTTTCATTTGGTTTTCATTTCAGTGTGAACTATTGTAACCTTTCAAGCTCCAAGCAATTTTGTGGCAGACGGCATTCTATTTGTTGTTTTTTTACAATGCCCCGTCACACGATAGTAGGGGTATTATGGTTCCACGTTGGACATTCGAGTGTCTGTCTTTCCGTCCGTCTGTCGAACGTCTGTTCGTATTTTCGTTTCCGGATGATAACCTGAGTAAATGTCAATGGGTTTACACCAACTTGGTCTTGTGCATTGATATTATAAAGATCTGGATTGTGATTGCTAATGGGCGAATTTCGTCAATTTTTGACAGTTACATGTAGCTGCCGACCACACGTCCGTAATTTCGTTTCCGGATGATAACTTGAGTAAATGCCAATTGACTTTCACCAAATTTAGTATGTGCATTGATATTGTGGAGATCTGGTTTGGGATTGCCAATGGGCAAATTTCGTCAATTTTTGACAGAGTTAATAGCCCGCCACACGTCCAGATTATCGTTTCCGGGCGTTAACTGCGAAAATAATAATTGATTTTTACCAAACGGTATACGCAATTATATTATAGCGATATGGTTTGGGATTGCAAATGAGCAGATGACATCCATTTTAAGATCTGTCCACCACATGAAAATGATGTAGTGTTATCGTTTCACTTTATTTTATTTTCTATAGAAAATGAGTCTTGACATTTCATCTGAATCGACTGCAAAGTGTCGTCTGCTGCAGTTTTGATGGTGCTGTAAGGGTAAAACGCCTCTTTCTGAAATTAATACCTATCGTTTAGGGAAGGCTGTACTTCGTGATTGTGGCATTACCTGGCTAACTTCACATAAATTTTAGTATTTTTTTCATATGGCCGAAATGAATGTTTTCTTTTAAATTTCTTTAGGTACAAGTTTTGTGGCTTCAACGCCCAGATAGACGAAGATACTGTCCGTACGCTGAGCCAGCATTGTTAGCAGACGGCATCTTGTACGGTTGTTGGTAGATATACATGTTAAAATGAATTACAAAATAGTTTTGTTCGTTTCTGAAAGCCCTCACGCCCCGCGATATTCTTGGTCGATTTCAACCATGCTTTGTTGGCTTGTCATGATACGGCTCATATTGCTATGAATCTCGCTCATGCTTATAGTGATAAAAATGTCAACAACTTTCGAAATAAAAAAAAACAACAACAACAAAAAAAAAAAAAAAAAAAACAAAAAAAAAAAAAAAAACAAAAAAAAAAACAAAACAAAACAAAAAAAACCAAAGGAAAAACAAAAAACAAAAAACAAAAAACAAGCGTTTGCTTTAGTGGAAACTTCATGAAAATAAATAAATAAATAAATGAAACTCCTGCAGTAACTATACTGAAAACATCTATTGTAATATATTGTTAGAGGTCTGCACTGTTTACCCCTCCTTCATGAGGCTGTGACTGTACTGTCGATGTCTGTGGTATGGCCCATTATGGTCCTACGAGTACTTGTGTTTGTTTTTCGCTCTGAAGTTTCCAGGGTAACTTTTCGTTTATATTTTTGGACTCCATCACTAAAACATGCCTATATAATTTTGACCCCCTTAAACCCCACTTTTATATAGTAAAACTGGGGTTTACAGGGGTATAAATTATTTTTCTTATTTCTGCTCAAAAACATAGATAAAGGGTACTCGTTAGAACCGCCTCGCCGAGGCGGTTCTAACGAGTATCCACAATATATATTTTGAATAGAAATATGAAAAAATATCAGAGTTTTTTATCTGAAAAATTTCAGTTTTTGGAGGTGAAATTTTCTATATATTTGAATAGGCGTGTTTTCGTAATGGGTGGTAAATTGTTCAGTTTGTGACAAGGATGAAATAAATCCATGCTGAGCCTGACTTTTAACCCTTTCAGTCCTGTAGACCAAATTAGATACTTTTACAAACAGTAAAGAGTCAGATAAGATGGCTACACTATTTACCCGTCCTGATTTTGATTTTGAAGCTGAGATTTCTGTTCAGAACAGTAGTTATGTCCAGATTAAACTTTTGTCTAGAGCTGTTTAGCTTTGCAGTTTAACCCATATTAGACTGGAAAAATAAACATGATGTTTATATAACATAGAATTTTTAACTAAATACGACCGATGAACGGACGGTCTACGAAAGAACAGTAAGTTATTACAGTAGCTCGTCTTGAACCTTGAACTGAAAAACAGTTTAGAATGTCTTGTCTGTTTCTCATCTCTTATGTCGGCGCTTCAGGAGGCTGCTTTTAGTAAATATGACATTTTCAGGGCAAATTCGTCTTCTTCTGTTTGGTCCGTCTTATTTGGTATTACAGAAAAAAAAATCAATATGTAATTTGACTCCTGATGTTAGAGATATATTAAAAATATTGAGGAAAAGAGGGGAAATTTCTCCTCTTTTTCACAATATTCCACGATAGTTTGCTACATGTAGTTAGACGCTCCATTATGTTACCTGTTATTAGATGTTCCATGTTAAAATTGGGACCTGGTTTTCACTTCGAGAAACGCGGTTATTCGAGATAAGCTAAGTCGAGATAACGAGAGTCGACTGTATGTCTAGACCAATTTTTTTTATGGTCCATACAATGTAAAATGGTCGAGCCATGTTTCGAAAAAGGTAAGAGAAAAGTCCAGGGAGTGCCACAATCACAAACCGCAGCCCTTCCCAGACCCCAAGAGGAAAAGGAAACCGACAAATCTAAACAAGCACAAACAGAACAAACATACGAAAAGCACTAAGATTAGCTCTCTCTTCCCCAAGCGAGGTAATCGCAATACTAAAAGGACTGAAAAACACAAGAACAAATTGACACACGGTAAGACATACAACAAATCGCCTCGTAGTTTAAACCACAAAGCAACAAAGAGTAAGACTAACACCGGTACCACCGCCTTAGAACGGTCGGTAGAGCAAACCACCGGGGGGTTTAAAGCACTTTAACAGCTAGCTAACTTCACCCTGGGTCCCGACGACCGTAGTTTTTGTAAATGATTTACGGTGACACAGAACTCTGAAGGAATGGTGGTACATCCTGAGTGTATGTCAGACCGTTGACATCCGATCATGTCTTTCTAGAGTCCACTGTATAAAGACGTATAATTGGTGTGAAGGGTAGAAAGAAAAATCTGTCCCGAGGATCACTGTCTGGCATCACAAGTCATTACGTTCAGTGACGTAAACCTTAACGATGACATACGTGGCGTCCATTACAACCGTTGCATATCAAATACATGAGAAGTCTCGATTTTTATCTTACCCTAGGTAGGATAACCTGGGTAGGATAACAATTTCTATCCCAGGGTTAAATCCATGATTTCCTTATCTGGTATTCTGGTAGTTTCTTATTACTCAGGGCCCAGTTGTTCAAAACTAATGATGTTGTTAGTTAACATATTGTTAAAACTTTGATCATTAACTATGACATATATGCTAATATTTTGCTGAAAAAAATGTGAGTAGCTTTTGAATTTGCAAAAGCTACTCACATTTTTAGCAAAAATATCTGTAAATTAGATGTTGTATTTGCTAGAACAGTAAACATTTTGACCGCTACCGAGCTCGTTAAGCTAACGATGCTTTGAACAAATGACCCTGGCTTCTGGTAACGTCGGTTACCAAGTCAAATGGAAAAGGTAAGGAGACATGGCAGGAATCAATGGGATTTAGACAGAGGGAACAAAATACAAGAATAAGGAAACAGAGCAACAAAAACACAGACTAGGAAAATAGGAACGGAACAAATAATCAGAGATGTGACAGACAGGACAATATGATAAGATTTACTGATTTACTTAATTCAATTACTTAATTCAATTGATTTAATCCTCAAGTATAAGCTTTATGAATAGAACTGTAATAGAACTGCGGACAAGGCGGTTCTAACGATTACCCACAATCTATGTTTTGAGCAGAAATTTGAAAAATGCCCGAATTTTTATCTAAAAAATTTCATGTTTTGGTGATAAAAGTTTCAGTATATTTGAATAGGCGTGTTTTCGTAATGGGTGTCCTTATTTTTTCTCATCTCTCGGCGCTATGTATCATGATTTTGGCATCTCTTTGATTATTTGGGGAGGGGTGGGGTGTGTGTGTGGGGGGAGGGGGGCGGGGGGGGGGGCTGGGGTGCAAAATATTTTGATAGTTACGTCCGTTGAAAGTGTATCAGTTAGCCTATACCTTCAAAGCAACTAGATATCTAAACTAGCTACTAGTCTGATAATAAGTCTAATTAGTTTTTTAATTAAAATATACTCAACTTCTTAATGATAGCAAGTCTATTTGTTAGAGTCGCCAATACACATTCTGGCTAAATTGAAAAAGAAGACTAGACTAGCTAAAATATTATACTGTTAATTATAATGCATATACAGTCGACTCTCGTTATCTCGAAATCCAAGGGACCCTATGAATCACTTCGAGATATCCGGACTTCGACATATCAGATTTGTGCGGAACTGGCGAAAACAATTAATCGAACAACCACCTTTAACAGAATGAATATGTAATTTGACTCCAAAGTTAGAGATATATTGAAAATATTGTGGAAAAGAGGAGAAATTGCTCCTAAGGAGCAATTTCTCCTCTTTTCCACAATATTTTGTTGCCTGTTGGTAGATTTCCATGTTAAAACAGGGACCAGATTTTCACTTCGAGGTAAGCGGTTATTCGAGATAAGCGAGGTCGAGATAACGAGAGTCGACTGTAGATGGCTTTGTTGCCATATTATTCAATTTAACGCCTAGTGGCTAGGCTGCTAAATATCGTAAGTGTGCATTATGGATATCTGATCCCTACGTTCGCTTAACATGCTCTATCACATTGTGAGAATCGTATATGGCGGATAATAAACTTTCATTCGTATGTTGGGGAGCATTCTTTGAATCAGATACTCTGTTTCTTCAATCAATAAAATTATAAAACCCCTGAAAAAAAAGCGGCTGCGTGAAGTTGGCTAATCATTCGACATTGGACAGTCTAATGTCTAGCCATAAGACATTCTACATTCGAATGTCTAGCCGCACGACATTCGACATTCGAATATCTAATTGCTAGACATTAGACATTGGACATTTGAATGTCTAACAGCACTATATTAGACATTCGACATTCGAATGTCTAGTCACTAAGCATTGGACATTTGGATGTCTAACTGCTAGTTATTTGACATTCAACATTCGAATGTCAAACAGCACGACATTAGACATTCGAATGTCTAGCCGTGCAACATTCGACATTCGTCTAGCTGCTAGACATTGGACATCTGAAATTCGAATGTCAACAGCAAGACAAGACATTTGATATTCGAACGTCTAGCCACTAGACACATTTGACATTCGAATGTTAAGCTGCTAGAATTTGACATTCGACAGTCAATGTCTAGCCTCACGACATTTGACATTCAACATTCGAATGTCTAGCTGCTAGACATTGGACATTCAACATTCGAATGTCAAGCCGCACGACATTAAACATTCGAAATTTGAATGTCTAGCCGCACAACATGCGACATTCGAATGTCTAGCTGAAATTGGACCTTCGACATTTTAATTTATCACAGCAAGACTTTAGACATTTGACATTCGATATTCAAAGGTCAAGCTGCTAGACATTTGACATTCGAATGTCTTACAGCACGGCATTAGACATTCGACATTCGAATATCTAACCGCACAACATTCCTCATTTGAATGTCTAGCTTCAAGATATTTGACATTCGTCATTCGAATGTCTAACAACACGACATGTGTACATTCGAATGTCTAGCCTTTAGACATTCGACATTGTACATTCGAATGTCTAGCAATTAGGCTTTCGACATTCGAATGTCTAGCTACTAGACATTGGACATTTGCCATTCAAATGTCTTACAGCACGAAATTAGACATTCGACATTCAACTATCTAGCATTTCGACATTCAAATGTCTAGCCACTAGACACTGGACGTTCGACATTCAAATTGAAGTTGGCTAAACAATAAACATTAGATATTGAACATATCGAATGTATAGCCATTAGACATTCGACATTTGAATGTCTAGCCGCAAGACATCCATCATTTTACATTCGAATATCTAGCAATTATACATTTGACATTCGACATCGCTGAAAAAATAAAAAAAAAATATAAAGCAGATAACAACTGCTGTTTCTTTTATTTTTCAACAAAAAATGTCTTGACATTTCATGTGAATTGTCTGCACATCGCATGAAATATCAAGACTTATTTTATCTGAAAAGTAATATAAAAAAGTCAACTACTAGATTCAACGTAGGTTTTATTTGGATGAAAGGCGAGCACACTCCGGTGGCGGGGGGTGTGGGGGTGGCGGGGAGCGGGGCCAGGGAGGACACTCGCTATATAAGAGCATAGGTAGGGATTAGCTGACAAAAAGGCTTTTGTTTTCAGAGTCTATCTGGAACGGGAGTGTGTTTCATTGTAAAAAATCTTGGAAGGGATTCAAATATTCCTGTCTTGAAAGGGGATCATATCTGTCTGGAAAGTGAGTGAGTGGTAAACTACCTTAACCTGGATCGTGGCTATCATAAATGGATTTTTTTGTTAATGATATGAAGCGCCAGAGGTAAATGAAGTCTTAATATTGATAATATGCAAGAAAACCTTATTAAGTTAACTGACTGAGTAAATGAGCATATATTGTTTGTCAAGACGGGGTATATGTTCGTCTTACCTTTGTCTGGAAAGGGGTCTCAATCATATCTGGAAGTAGGGCGTAGGAGTCCCAGGCTCATGGCAGCACACCCCTACCCTTTTTCTAATGGTTAGTACCCCCTCCCCCGGGGAGCACACTAACCACTGTACCACAGAGTAACCATGCGCATATAAAATACTCATATAAATCTTTCGAATATATGTTGACTTTCATGTAATTTTCAGACAGTTATATGTATCCAATTCAAATTTTTAACTAGATTTTCACACACACTGGAAGGTTCAGTGACGTCAGAAAATCATATGATCGTTTGGATGTTTCATTTTCTTTCATTTTGACCCTCATGTGGGTGAAGTGTTACCAATACGACTTCGACAAAAACGTTTTAGAAAAAAGTTTCCACGTGCAAAATTGATTGTACTGTCTAGCATATATAAATTCAAATGTCAAGAAACTAATAGCTAGACATTCGAATGTCGAATAACTAATGGCTAGACATTCGAATGTGAAATGTCTTGTATCTTGCTGTTAAACATTTAAATGTCGAATGTCAAATGTCTAACAGCTAGACATAGAATGTCAAATGTCGAATGTCTAATCACACGACATTCGAATGTCAAATGTCGGCTAGACATTCGAATGTCAAATGTGTAATGGGTAGACATTCACATGTTCAGTGTCCAATGTCGAATGTTTAGCCAACTTCAATTCGAATGTCGAATGTCCAATGTCTAGCAGCTAGACATTCGAATGTCAAATGTCTAATGGCTAGACATTCGAATGTCTAATGTCTTATGTCATGCTGTTAGACATTCTAATGTCGAATGTCCAATGCCTAGCAGCTAGACATTCAAATGTCCACTGTCTTATGTTGTGCTGTTAGACAATCGAATGTCGAATGTCCAATGTCGAGCAGCTAGACATTCGAATGTGGAATGTCGTACTGTTAGACATTCGAATGTCGAATGTCAGTCTAGCAGTTAGACATTCGAATGTCGAATGTCCAATATCTAGTGGCTAGACATTCGAATGTCTAATGCCATGCTGTTAGTGATTCAAATGTCGAATGTCAAATGTCGAATAGATACCTAGATCGAATGTCGAATGTTGTGCGGCTAGACATTCGAAAGTCATATGTCTAATTGCCAGACATTCGTATGTCCAATGTCCAATGTCGAATGTTTAGCCAACTTAGCGCAGCTTATAAAAACTAGGTTATTGTGTTGCGTCAAGCGAATCTTCCTCTTCCAGCTTATGTAATATTATCAAAATGAGCTGCAACTTTAGAAAATATACCTTCTGGTATGTGCACCCAACGCAAACTCACAGGCTAATTTGAGTCTTCTTTGTGCGCATGAAGAAACTTGACGTCCTTGGCTAGCCAAAATGCACCCAGAGAAGAATTTGAGTAGACTGCACAAAGACGCAGGCTGATCTAAATCTTCGTTGGTCGCACATATCCGAAGGTACATTTTCTCAAGTTGTTACTCAAATCATAAGGCGAATGCACATAGTCTGAAGGCCTTTACCTTCCGTAGATACATTCTACAATACTGAATTCATTTAAGCCTGGCGTCTTATTAAAGGAACATTGGCAAACTGTGTAGACCCAGAGCAGATGACGCAAAACACGGCGTCTGATCAGGGTCTAAACTGTTTGCATTTAAATACAGAAATTTCTATGAAACATGGCGGTAATGAAAACTAAGCTGACAGCCTGCTTTTGGAATTAGACCGTCCAAAGAGTTTTCGTTGAAGAGGCTACTCTGCGTAAATGGGTTAGGGGACCAGTTACACTTAGAAGATCTTCCACCGTCATAGGTGATTTCCTGTTTGCTTTGCTGTACATTGAGCCCGTACTGAAGAGGAAGTTACTGTAAAATGAAAGTATTGCTTCCATTTTCCTCTCAAAGGAAATACTTGCCCAAACGGAAAAAGAGAAGAACCCGTTTCAGAAAGGATGCAAAATAATTTTTACAGAGTTGTGTCCCCTGAAAGGGTTTCTATTCCCCTTAATGATTCTGCAAGAGAGCGAATCCACTGATGAGCAGGCTAACAATGCCTTTAACATATACATCGAAAATATCTTGATATGGGCCGAGCCTTGCAAAAGTGTATCTTCGGGCATATGCAGACAGCGAAGGCCCAGATCAGCCTGCACACCCGCGCAGTCTGATCAGGGTTTTCGCTGTCCGCTTACAGAATCACGGAATACCACAAAATGTATATAAATGGAGAGCAAAGGTTCGGGTGGTTCTTTGCGCATCCGCAGGATTTTGTGCATGTTCGAAGACACGTTTTCGCTTGAAGGCCAATATGTAGAGGATAGTAAAATAGCAAGGTTTACTAACAGGGATGGGGAAGCAATAAAAACAGAATAGCATTTTTTTTTGTTTTTTGTTCGATCTATCCATTATAAAATACATTCCCAAATATAAAACTTAACAATATTTTGATACATAAGTCAAAAATGAACGACCTGAAATATAAATAGGTAGAATCCATGTGAAGAATGCAAATTCCGTTTGAAGGTGTACTTTCAGTCCTGTTTTATAAATGTGTGAATCCTTCATATTGTCAATAAATCGCCAAATCGCAGCTGGTTCACTGATGGTGTTTCCGCCACTCTAACACTGATTTCACTTAAATCACCACGAGACATTCACTAACATTTATTAGCCAAAAGGATAGATCTTCGTCAAAATTTAATAAGAAAGGGTGAAACAATTCTTTTCGGACAGTCTTTATAAAAAGCTTCCATGTCAGTTACAGATTGCTTGAACAGATGGTTGATGCACAATAAAAGTAATTTTGGTTCTTAACACATGCGTTTGTAGCATTTCATTCCTTTTAATTTGTGAAGAAAGAAGAAGATACATTGTGCATGCAAGTGGAAGGTGCAGCCTAACATCCATTTCGCTTAATTAATTCGGCAAGTTTTCTTCATTTTCAACATCAATTATTACTATATATAAGAACGAAATAATTTCAACTACTTTACATAATTGACTCCAATCTGCTTAACACAATATTAAATGAAAACCTGTGGCTAATGCTTCTAAAATAAACGGTTGACAGCGATAATAATTTTTACTGTTTCTGTTTTGAATTACTTGTATTTGGCTTGCCTTGTTTCGTTTCAGTAAGCATTTGCAGAAGCCACATTGAAATGACTCGTTTTATGATTCCTTTACTTATAAGTAGCAGTTAAAATTGCTAAACTAAATACACATAGTGTACGTGTATGTAAATCACAAGTTTAAAGAATTGCACAATGTTTCCGATACCGCAGATATTCACAGCCCAAATGATAAGTTACTTATTTAACTGATAATAGTCACAATTTTTAAACTACTTTTACAGGTTCTGGGTTTAAATGGATCAGTGACCCTAATAACTCATATAACCGTTCTGAATCTGAACAAATTATTGGCCCAGAAGTGAACCGTCCTTCTTCTTGACCAGATTGCCCTATAGAATAAAATCTGTTGTCTCCGTAAATTCCAAAAGTAGTAATTCTTGAGCGCTTAGCAGAAAATGTTACATCCGAGCCATATATATAGGAAAAAGCTATACAATCTAGTGGGTGAAGGCATGCAGGTTGTGAAAGTAAAGAAACTAATCGTATTTAGTATAAGTGCAGCAAGATACTTCCGTCGGACCTATGAGCAGACCACAGGTCCAAGTGATAAAAGACCCTCTTCATGTGGAGCACCTGTTTGGGTTTGAAGCAAATAGAAATTAAGAATAAAATCAACAGCAGAAATTAATGTTGGCGAGAATGAAATTAAAGAAGATGTGCATATATATTCTATGTAATGCATTCAACAAATACAAATGCAAGAAGCCTATTTTATCGTATGCATTGCTAAAGACAACAATCAACCTATTTGCTATGCCTGTTTGTTTCTTCCATCTGTGCAAACGCACTTCGTCTTTAGTACATAAAACGCAGTTTGCAATACTGCAGTTTTCTATACTGGTTTAATGACAAAGTGTGTATGTGGATGGTGTGGCTTTATACTTATTGCCAAAATCTTCTTTATAGAGCATAAAACTTATGAAAACTTACATTAGGTTCTAAAGTTACGCCATTTTATTTAACTTCTATGCCCTTTCCATAATACATGTGTTATTTGTCTTATTATTTGACAGATCTTTATCATATTGTGATGTCTTATTTTAGCTAACTTTTTAAAGACATTAAAAAAATATATATAAAAAAGAAAAAAATATATTGAAAATTTTACAACACCCCCTCCCCCCCCCCCCCTCCCCCCCCCCAAAAAAAAAAAAAGAGAAAATTTTCAAATAAAAAATTCCTATATTTTTCGTTCTAACGAGTACCCACAATCTATGTTTTTAGCAAAAGAAGAAAATATTGTATACCCCTGTAATATGTAAAGCCCAGTTTTACTATATAACAATGGGGTTTAAGAGGGTCAAAATTATATAGGCGTGTTTTCGTGATATAAAAACAAGGTTTTTAAAGATTAGTAAGTTCCTATCAAGTAAGTTGTCAATACGAATTATATTAATAGTTTGGAAAAGAAAGTGGAACTTCATAACCAATCAGGATCTTCACAATTTCCATGCAGTTATTGATTGTTGACTCAAATTCCTATTTGCAACAACGGACGTGTCCAAATGTAGAAATGAAGGAGTCCATTACGAACACTCTGAGATGAAAGGGTTAAAGAATGCGTGTGGTTTGTCCAGACTGATCGCATTGGCAACTCGTTAACTGAAATGTAAGTAACTAAACTGAAAGTTTTATTTTATATAATTTAAAAAAAATAAGAAAAAATAATCAAGTTTATTTTCTGGCAATAATCGCCATTTGAGATAACTGAAGCAAAATTCATGTAGTTTTATCCTCTTAGATTTCCTTATAATTATTTTAATTTAAATACAAATAATTTACGAGTAAAAAAAAAACTATTTAATTTAAAACACCAGCAACTTTTACTCTAAATATAAGTAAAACGTTTGATCAATACTATTTAGATTATCTAATACCAAAACGTAAATGGCAGTCAAGTTAGATTACAGCACAAACAATAAATGTCTCTAATACACATAATGCGATGTAGTATTAATTTTGAATTATTTATTTTGTTACATAGAATAAGCACCTTTGTAATTCGTCTTTAACAGATTCCGTGGGTTATATATATATATATATATATATATATATATATATATATATATATATATATATATATATATATATATATATATATATATATATATATATATATATATATATTCTCTAAAGGCATACTTTAAATGTGAGCCTGGAGTTTTTATTATACAAGTCTGTTGACAATGTTTTGTATTGATATTTCACGTTTATCAAAAAATTAAGCATTGACTAGTTTTGTATCGACTAAGATGTAGAATTTTAAAATGATAACCGAGTTTAAATTCTGTAAATGTTCATGTTTCAAAACTAATATTTAGTTTATGTCCATTTACTAAATTTTTGAAAATGATCGTTTCGGTTTCGTGTTAATGTTACTGTACTTTGATATAACCTATAACCCTTTCTACCCCGACATGGGCTTTTTCAACTCTGAATTTGGACATATCCATTGTTGCAAATAGGGATTTTAGTCAAAAATTAATAACAGAATGGCAAACAGAGTAAGTCCTGAAGAGACGGCTCGTAAAGAGCCCTCTGATCTAAACCTGCATTGCTTGCAAAGTATCTGTTTTAGTCTGTAGAGATGGACGAGTTAAACAAACCTTGGGAAGTCAGTCATGCAAGTCTACTCTCTATTATGTAGATATCGCCTTCCCTATTAGAAATGCAAGATATAGGTTTGAACTCTAATTCAATGAATTGTATAAATGAGTTTTCGACACGCGCTCTCATTGCTATGTACCTGTGTTGCTTTAACACTTAGCACGCTGTGGATAAATTCAGCAGCTACTGTTCTTATTTGTCCCAAAACAGAAAATATAAGAAACACATTTCAAAATGTCGTCTGCTGAAAGGTTAACCCATTTACGAGTCACATCATCTGAATCTACACTGTTTGCCATTGTGTTTTTGATTTTTAGCTAACATTCATATTCGCAACAGTGGATGTGCCCAAATTTAAAGATGGAAGAGCCCACTGCAGAAACTCGCGGGTGTAAGTGTTACGTAGTATAGGAAACAAAACGGTTATTTCGCTTTACAGCACTCTGTCTCCACAGATACCGGATAATATGCAAACACGTGTTAACTTTCTTTCACTTGAATATAATCAAGTCAAATCAGATCATTTGATTTGTTTTTTTTTATTTGATTTTGAACTAGACTCTACGTGTTGATGATAAACTATATCGCTCAGTTTTACTCTTTAGATTTTGATTATAATTGCCTTCTAATAGTACAAACTAGTATCACATTAACCTTTCTCAATCTCTGGGATAATTCAGCAGACGACAAATTGATAAGATTTTCTTATTTTTCTAAGACAATAGGCTTTCACCTTTCATGCATATTCTGTTAAAGGAGACAATTTGATTGAAATGTCAATGCCTATTTCCGGAAAAAAATAAGAAAACATATTTCACAAATGTGTTAAAGCGTTATGCCGTTTTAAAGCCATGATTATTATGTTGCATGAATTACTTTACAGTACATTATTAATGCCATCTTAAAGAGGACTTGATACACTTGGAAGAATTTCCTTCGTCCTGTACAAGGAAGATTACTTTGTGTGGATTCTTGTTTACTCCCCCGCACACCTAGCTACTTTTGGAAATGGGTCTACACCGAAAAGGAAGAATTTGCATGTATCCGTTTACAGTAGACCCCTTTCCAGAAGTGGATAATGATGAAAGAGTTGCTCCTCTGAAAATGTACTGTTTGCCCTTAAATTTAAAATATTTAGTTTCTTTCATAAACAGTGTTAACTTTTACGGTACCCAGGTCAATCCAGCAGACGACAAAATCATGATGTTTTTCTCTTTTTTCCAGAAAATAGGCTTTGTCGTATCACGCTAATCAGGAGACAATTTACCTGACATCAAAGTCTACTTTATGCGAAAAATAAAAACGTATTTTGTAGTTTCGTCTGCCTATTTTCCCAAGCATGATAAGCGTTAGATTCTTCGCCAACATTAATTTATTAACTTTGTTATACTTACCGTCTCTGAAATAGAAGCTTTAATTGAGTGTTTATTAGTAAACACAGAAAGACGTGATCATAAAGACCGACTCGCAGACATACAGACAAACGAAAGGAAACAGTAACAAGCAAAACTGTCTCTTCACCCTTACAGCGCAATTCAAAATTGTAGTAGACCACATTTTAAAGTATATCTTTCTTATTTGTCCGCATCCCCTTCCCCCCACCCAGCCCCATCCCCCCTCCCCCCACAAAACAAAAAAACAAAAAAAAAAAAAACAAAAAAAAAAACAAAAAAAAAAAAAAAAAAACAACAAAAAACAAACAAAAAACAACAAAACAGTGATTTACATGACTGAAAAAAAAAAACATTTTTTATTTAAAAAGAAACACTCCCCAAAACACAATATCGTCTACTGCCGTTGTGACAAGCGCTTTATGGGATAACGCATATGTGAATAAACAGACACACATCTGCGATGTATCCGCAGGGTTTGGACTATCTGAGTTCGCTACAAAGGCGCAAACCCAGTCAGATTGTCTGGTGTTGCCGATATGCAGATTGACTGTATGTTCATAACGAATACACGCCTATTTGAGTATATTGAAAGTTTCACTACCAAAAAACTGAAAATTTTCAGATAAAAATTCTGATATTTTTCATATTTCTTGTCAAAACAAAAATTGTGGGTACTCGTTAGAACCGCCTCGGCGAGCCGGTTCTAACGAGTACCCACAATCTATGTTTCAAGCAGAAATAAGAAAAATAATGTATACCCTGTAAAACCCAGTTTTACTATATAAATGTCGGGTTTAGGGGGTGGGGGGGGGGGGGGGTCAAAATTATATAGGTATGTTTTCGTGATGTGTTTATTCACATTTGCGATAATAGTACATATTTGCTTGCCGCCGATCAAACAATAGAAGTACGTTTGAGAAAGATAGCTACACTGAACACACATTAACATGAGGAATAGCACTTTTTGATGTTTACAACAATTGTTTTCACATGACAGAAACACAGCAACCAAGGGTAACAAGGATGATAGTTGGGTCTGGCTGTGATTTAGGATAGGTTTCATCACTCAGTATGGAAATCAAAAGAAAGCATACATGTATGTATTGAAGAACGTTGATAAAGCTTATCGTCTATTTTGATGATTTGAAAAGAGCCGAGCAAATGACATTTGTAATATTGCATTTTTCGGGCTTGGCAATTCTTGCTTCAAGTGAAACGAGCCATCCGCACTTCTCTTTTCAAATAAACAAAATAACCAGGACGTAATTTTCTCAGGTCGATCGCTGATTGGAGAATTTCTTGATATCTTTATTTCGTCTTTTATGCGAACCCGGAACAAAATACAGGACCGAGCGTTCTGTAGCCATCCTCCTTAGTGCCACCTTACAAAAACATAGAAATAGCAGTATTAGTAATTGCGTACAAAGCGATAGCACTCTTATAGTTAGCTACCATCCTAAAATTCACCTATTAATCTATATGGTTCTTGATCACAGTCAATCTGTAAAGCTGTTTTGTCATAAAAAAATATTCTTAAACTGGCATGGATCCCTCGGAAACAAGGAACATATTAAACTAAAGGTCTAAAAGGTTGCCTATGGAAAGAACGAATAGCAGAATCGGTTTTATTGTGTTTGTTAATGAACGGCATTATAATTTACAAAGCTGTCCACGCCCCCACTGTACCGTCTGAAAGTCCCGCTTACAACAATGTACATTAAAGTGACAAACAGAAGACACTTTTAAATTATTTGACCACGTCGCTTTATTTAACAAATAATGCACAGATCCCGAGTGTCCCTCTAAATGTGTCCCTAAATGTGAATTTGTAACATGATGGGAATGAGTTTCATTAGTGTATTTTGTTGAGGTTGAGTAGCAAGCACTATTATTCGCCTTCAGTTCAATTAATAGATGCACTGAATGCCAACATGCGATTTAACTTGGAAGACGCCCGAATAAGTTATTTTTGTCTGATCCATCGTGGTCCTTTTTACGGTTTTCTCGTGTTCTGGATTCAGATCGTTATTGAGCTCTTTGTTTCATCACAGTGTTTTTAATTATATTTCATAGATGAGGTATAGGACCCCTAAGCGGAACGAACATACTCGTATATTTGTAAAAAAGGCAAGAGAAAAGTCCAGGGAGTGCCACAATCACAAACCGCACCCCTTCCCAGTTGGAGCTGCATCAGAATTAAGGTGAGGTCTCGGTCGAGTAAAACTAGTTTAAGCCCTAGTAGTTTTCCTACTGAACGTTTAAGGCGTTACACTGGTTGAGCATCTTCTTTGTTTGTGCGTTTGTAGATTCATGTGTGGAGTTTCGTTTGTCCTTATTTGTTCCTACTCTCTCCTTCTTTGTTGCCTCGGGAGGACTGTCACACTCTGTACAGTTGACTCTCGTTATCTCGACCTCGCTTATCTGGAATAATCGCTTATCTTGAAGTGAAAATCTGGTTCCTGTCTAAACATGAAAATCTAATAACAGATAACTAAATATTGTGAAAAAGAGGAGAAATTGCTCCCAATTTCTGCTCATTTCCACAATATTTTAAAAAATATATCTAACTTCAAGAGTCCAAATACATATACATTTGTTAAATGTGGTTGTTCGAGTTAATGTTTCCTCAATTTTGCAAATCTGATATGTCGAGGCACGGATATCTCGAAGTATTTTAGAGAGCCCCTTGGACTTCGAGATAACGAGAGTCGACTGTAGGTAGTTTAAGGGTTGATCATAGCGACTGTATTTGCCAAATTCGCAATAAAAGTACTTACATACAGACGATTAAAACATTTGGATGTCATTGTTGTGTGTTTTAACTGTTTAATGTACTCAGTAAGTTAAACATTATGGGTGTAAATAGATTAATGCCGCGCCCTTAATTATTAACCCTTTCCATGAGAAATAAATTAAGATGCCATACCCTCTTCTTATTTTCAGCCAATCAGAAGCCTACTGATCTGGATCTACACTGTTTGCAAAGGTAGGGCATATCCAGGTTCAGCAGGACCATGGTTAAGCAGTTCCATATTATAAATATACGTATGCTGAGGCCACGTGTTAGTCCTCATCAATAAAACACATATACATGTTATCACAAATGATATGATGAAGAGAACGCAGAGTTCATTTGCGATCTGTAGGCAGAACAATGCAAAACCTATAAAAAAGACAATATTGGCCCCGATGGTAGACTAAAGGAAAGAACTGTCATTTTGTCCGGGGACCGATTCCCAGACATGCAGTAAGAGATAGAAAAAGTGTTATTAAACATAAATTTATATGGATCTACCGAAACATATGACCTTATATCCGCATGAAAACAAAGGACCAAAATCAAATATATGGACAAAAAGAATTAGGCCAAGGTTGGAGATCAAATAGAATCAAGTAAAAGCCTCAATTGTTTTTGATGTTGATAGATTCAAAGACTTATTTCTGTAGCCATTCGTCTTCTTGTTATTTTTTTTCTATTATAGTTTGTTGCCCGATATATTTTCGACAAATGTGGGGCATGTTACGCAGTGTTCCGTCATTTTGCCGTTTTTTTTTTTTGTTTCGGAATTCCGTGGCGCTATACTATCCAGGGGTATAGTGTGCAAGCAACTCATCCTAGAGCTTTGTCTGGTCGATTTGAAACTTTGCATATGCTTTAGAGGTGTACTAAAGCTGTGAACGTGACTTTATATATTTGTAATTTAGAGCTGCATCAGAGTTAAGGGTGAAGTTTCGCGCGAGAAAACTGGTTTAAGCACCAAGTAGCTTTTCTACTGACCGTTCCGAGGCGATGCCTGTGTTGCATTTGTTTTTGTTCGCAGGCCGGTCATTTTATGAGTGTAATTGTTTAAGCCTAATATCTCCCTCTTTTGGTGCCACAGCCAGGCTGTGCTTCGTGCCTGTGACAGTTAATGGATATATTCACTTGTATCTGATGGTATTTGTTTTGACTTATCTGTATGCGTGTTTTCACAGTCTGATCATATCAGATCATCAATGGGTAATGTTAACTTTATTGGCGAACCGAGGTCTAGATTAGTCTGTGCGGATATGTAGGATGACACTGGCGTTCGTCGTTTGCATATGTATTTAGGACACGTTATGATAATATTTTTGATTTTTTCTGTTGTAAACTGTCACGAATCTAGAACTAACTCTTTAAATTTGGAATTATCAGGTGTCTAACTGAAACATGTGTGACTTTCATGGAAATTTCTCTAAAAATAAACGAACAAAAGCCCAGGTACGAATTCTTCGATCAAAATCAACCAGGACAGATAGATCCAAATGCAATAAACCCAGCGAGAACATGACGTTTATATAACGCCCATTAACGAAGATGCAAAAACAAAAGGTAAGAGAAAAGTCCAGGGAGTGCCACAATCACAAACCGCAGCCCTTCCCAGACCCCAAGAGGAAGAGGAAACCGACAAATCCAAACAAGCACAAATCGAACAAAAGTACGAAAAGCACTAAGATTAGCTCTCTCTTCCCCAAGCGAGGTAATCGCAATATTAAAAGGACTGAAAAACAAAAGAGCAAAACGACACACGGAAAGACATACAACAAACCGCCTCGTAGAATAAACCACAAAGCAACAAAGAGTAAGACTAACACCGGGACCACCGCCTTAGAACGGTCAGTAGAGTAAACCACCGGGGGCGGGGCGGGGAGGGGGGGGCGGGGGGTTAAAGCACTTTTACAGCTAGCTAACTGCAATTGACAACGTCGCATTAACGTCGAAGCAATGCAATAACGTATATACTACGTCGTAGTAAAGTTGATGTAAACGTTTAAACGTCCTGTGCTAGCTAAGAAGATATAGTTTACCATTTCTTTCAATGAGGCTTTGTCTCAATGAAGACATACAATTTTGATATAATATCTCACTGTTAAAGGATTTGTACGCGTACACGCTAATTAAAGACAGATTGAATGACGGGTCCACGTTTACGAATATCTTCTGTTTTGCTAATGGTGGTTGAATAGTCCCTTGTGAATAACTGAATATGTCAAGGTGGTGAAAACAGCAAGTCTTTGTACATCTTATGTGTATCAAAATTGAAAGCCAAATGTATCAACAACATTAATCCGTATATCGTCAGTTGAACATTAGTAATATGTACACCACTGGTCCATTAGTACAAAAATGCTGTTAATACCTACTTGAAAACGAAACATGCAAATCTAATAAATGGAAGTCAAGGCGAGCTTTCAGCCGAGCGTACATGACCTCAGCAAAATTTTCTGAACTGACATCTAAAACTTCAAAACATAGACGACAATAAATGGGGGCAACATGATAAAACCGACTTTGAAAGAAACAACGGGTGCTAAGTAAGAAGCGAGCGCATTCACTACAACTATATGCACTTCTACTTCGACTAAAATAAAACTAATCCACTGAACTATGAAATATATTTAAGATGTTTGACGCTATATAGTACCACATAGATCACAGGGTGAAGTGAAAACAAGATAGCCGCTACTTTAATGTCTGCGTTACAGATGTAAAGGTTTTCGTATTTACCCTAAATATTCGGAATCTCAAGTCCTTACCGTACTCGTCCTCTATTTGGAAAAAATCCGTATTCATGGATATAGAATCGTGTAATTTCCAATCCAAAATGGGACCTTATCTTTTTTTCTGGTTTGATGTTCTTCAAATGCGCATACGCAGTCCACTAATTTGATTACAGATATGCGTTTTATTTTGTCTGTAGCTTCCTCAAGGTCTCAAGAACAGCAAAGGCTCAGGCACGGCTGCGCTGATGCGCGGTCTCGTCTGAGCATTTGCTGATCGCCTATGTGATGAGTACTCCTTTTCATAGGCTGGCTCAAATGCGCTTGTAAATAGACAGCGGCTACTTAATCTTTACAAAAAAAACCCCGAAGTTCTGCAAATGCCGTTTGTAGGACTACATATGCTGTGAAGATAAGGTAAAGCACAGACAATGCAGTAAGGCTATCAGGCTGTTTGTAAAAACCTAGAGGCATGCGTCAAAGATTTCAGTGTCTTGCTTGTAAGGGAAGTGAGAGGATCGCACCAGTTCTAGGGGACAGGATGCAATGGAAGAATGTTTGCTAAATTTTACATAGTAGACAGCTTTTGTAACTTCCGTTTTGTTATCCTGCACATCACGTCCCTTCTGAAAAGAGGTCCACTCTAAACAAACAAACATAAAAAAACAACAAAAAAACAAAACAAAAAAACTCTCAGTGGGGAGCTCAAGCTTTTCTTTTAAAGCAGACATATTTTAAAAAGAGAGGCGAATATCAGTTAGACCGCTTTGTTTTTCCTGAAAGGGTATCCATTTCCCTTAAGCTGCTGAAACATTTTCTCGCTACTGCAACCACGTGTCATTTGGTTTATCAAAGCAACGAAAGCTTAGATATGCTTTCAAATTTTCAAGCTGTACTGTTTATTACCGCGGCTTTTTATTTCTGTGGGTCTGCTGGTCAAGCATAGAACCGCACAAACACTTTTCGCCGAACAGTCGACTCTCGTTATCTAGACTTCGCTTATCTCGAATAACCGCATATCTTTAAGTGAAAATCTGGTCCCTTTTTTTCCTATGGAAATCTAACAACAGGTGTAATAATATGTTGTGGAAAAGAGGAGAAATTAATTTCTCCTCTTTCTCACCATGTTTTTAATATATCTCTAACTGTAGGAGTCATTACATATCCATTTGTAAAATGTGGTTGTTCGATTTAGTTTTTCCTCAATTCTGCATATCTGATATGCCAAGGCACGAGTATCTCGGAGTATTTCAGACAGTCTCTTGGACCGAGAAAACGAGAGTCGACTATTTTATTTTGAGCAACATTTCATTTTCTAGAAGTATTTTTATGCTAGTCAACGGAATGATGGCGGAATCGGAAATAATTACCAATATCAAGCGAAATGGTGTCTTCAAACATGCGCAAAATGCACAGAATAGATTCATCCCACGCATGCGCAGTCTCATCCGGGCATTTGCTCTCAACTGATACATTCTATAGTGTCCAATAATTCTATTGGCGGACAGCAAAGGCCCTGATCAGACTGCGCGGATGCGCAGGCTGATCTGGACCTTCGCTGTCAGCATATGACCGAAGACACATTTTCGCAGGCCTATGTATGCTATTTTGGCCAAACTGTACGCGGCGAGTTTATATTGTTATACGGTCAGTAGATTAGTATGTCAATAAGCACAAGCATAATAATAAAATGATTACATTAAGCGTATACTAGTTTAATATATTAGCTATTATATACCTTGGCCATAAACGAAATAATTTAAAGAAAGGTTAGGTGAAGTCATCTTGAGAAATCTGTCAATCGTTAATACTGAATTTAAATGTTTGTTGTCTAAGATTTGTTTGTTTATTTGTACCATTTGAGGAGTAACTTACAATTACATCACGAAAACACGCCTATATAATTTTGACCCCTTTAAACCCAATTTTTATATGGTAAAACTGAGGCTTACAGGGGTATACATTATTTTTCCAAAACATATAGATTATGGGTACTCATTAGAACTGCTTTGCCGAGGCGGTTCTAACGAGTACCCATATTTTATGTTTTGAGAAGAAATATGAAAAATATAAGAATTTTTTATCTAAAAATTTTTTTTAGTTGTACAACTTTCAATAGATTTGAATAGGCTTGTTTTCGTAATGAAAAAAGATTCTAACGGAATGATAATTGAGGACAATGAAGACACTCACAAAACTATAAAAAATAAAGTACCAAATTGTCTTGACCAGACTTGCTGATTTTGGCAAATTAGGCTTCATTTGTGACTATCATACAAATTCACAAACGCTCCAGAATGACTGGATGAAGGATCACAAAGGGCTAGAAAATATCCATAACACTGTAGTAAAGTATGGGAAAATGTTTTACGGTCACCACATGGCATCAGCTGTAGTGAGATAAATAGATTCAGAGCAATAAACACACTCAAAAAGCTGAAAACAGCTCAGGTGCTTAATTTTCTGGAACAGACTAACTTGTACAGCCAAATAGACTGCAACAGTGACATTCATAGAAAAGTTTAAAAAAATTCGGAAAGGATTAGAAAGCGTAAACTACACTAAAGTTAAGTCGTGGAGACGTTTTACGGCTGCCCCACGCACTAACACCCGTTCAAATGAAGGATTCGAAGACCAAAAAAAGGTAAGAGAAAAGTCCAGGGAGTACCACAAATTTAATGTTTAAACACTTCTTTAAATGAAGTATTGCAGAATTTATACTCTTTTTAAAGGTATAGCGCAAAATGAAGAAGAAGAAGAAGAAGAAAATGAATCGCCGAAATGAAAACATTTTTTCTCGAAAAATAAAGGTTCAACCACGAAAAGTTCAACTATATAGTAACCGTACACTATGCTTTATTGTATAACATCTGCAATCGACAGGTAGCCTGGTCTGCGTATTTTTCATTAGTTTATCTACAAGTAATACCCTAACCATTCGGCCTGAATTGCATGAGAAGTTTCAAGGAGCAGCCTGTTCAGAATATAAACTATCTGCCATTATTCCATTGCGTTTACAATACATCACTTAAAAATCTGTTCAAAATATAAGGTAATTACGGTAGAGCGATTAAGGTGAATGGACACAGCTGGTAAATTTTCTGCCATATCATTACGAAAACACGCCTATTCAAATATATAGAAAATTTCACCTCCAAAAACTGAAATTTTCAGATAAAAAACTCTGATATATATTTTATATATCTGCTTAAAACATTGATTGTGGGTACTCGTTAGAACCGCCTGTGCCCACTATTTATGGTTTTGAGCAAAAATAAGAAAAGTAATGTATACCCCTGTAAACCCCAGTTTTACCATATAAAAGTGGGGTTTAAGGGGATCAAAATTATAAAGGCATGTTTTCGTGATGTTTGAATATGGATACCACCTTTGTGACTTCCTGTTTGCTGTCCTGTGCACCAATCTCTTTCTAAACACGTGTGTATTCTAACACAAAAGAATTTCAATTTAGAGAAGACCCCTTTTCCGACGGGAGGAAAACAAATTGACATAATTACCTCCCTTGACAGGTATCTATTCCAATAAGTGTCCCAAAATTTATAGACGATATGGAAATATTCAGTTCTTCTTATTTAATTTTAACAAGCTATGATTGAAACGTAAAATAACGCTGACCTTTTCATCCTCGCAGACTATACCTTTGCAAACAGCATAGATTCAGATGAGACGACGTTACGAGCCGTCCTATCAGGATCTACACTATATGCCATTCTGTTATTGATTTGTGACTGAAACCTCTATTTGCAACAATGGATGTGTCCGAAGTCAGAGATGGAAAAGTCCATTTCGGAAACTCAGAGTAGAGAGGGTAAATGTGACCAATAATAGTAGATACACTGTGTTTTTCTAAGATTATACATGAATGAAGTCAAGCACACAAGAAAACTAATAAAGTGTGCCGCAACGTGAGGAAATGTACCATCTGACATATGCACCCAACGAAAACTCAAATCAGTCTGCTCATCCTGGCAGTATGATCAGATTCTTCTTTGTCCACATGAAGAAAGAATTGCATCCTTGGATAACCAAAATGAGCCAAATGAAGATTCTGATCAGATTTTAGAAAGCGCAGCCTGATCTAAATTTTCGCTGTGCGCACATGTCCGATGGTACCTTTTCTGACGCTGGGGATGAATGATCTAGCTCCTGTGTTATGCAAAAGCAAAATATAAGGAACTACTAATCAGCTAGATTACAAAGTCTCCGAAGCAATTGGGTATTTATTAAGCATATTTATATGTAATTTGCCTGTATATAGCTTTTGAAGCCCATCATCTTGAACCCGACCTATTGAAAAGCAGTTTCATGTGAAAAATAAACAATTAAACAAATTTAATAGAAAGTAGACAAAAAACAAAGTCATATAAACTCAATACATGTACCATTTGATTTATAACTCAGAACATTAGGCTATACTTAATAAAATGTGCTACAAATTCAGGTACAAAATATTAATTGCTTTCAGAGGTTAATCTTAATAAATGGAATAAACGAATCAACATGATCATATGCAAATTAATTGTTATTTATATTAGCTGCTCATATCTTAAGTATGCACAAGAAACCATCAGCTTTTGTTTGAGTGATCACTACCGTTCTATATGCATCAGTGACGAGGCACAAAATAAGTGAAAAAGCATCATGTTCATTGTTTGCTTATATTTTTGCAGTCTGCTGCACGTATTCATAAATATCTGAATACATCGTAGAACTAATACTAAGCTGCATTTTCTCTCAACTGTCAATGTTTGTCGGCTTTATACTTATGCTTTTCTTATCTAGGAATATCTTTTGGTCTGTTTAATGAAGTTGTCTTTCGTACATGTTCTAATGATTTTTTCTACCCAATAAAAATACTTAATCATCTATCTAGCAAACAGCGAAATACCTTATTTAGTTGTTGTAAAGCATCTTGATATTAACATTATATTACAATGTGTCGGTTTCTGCCGCAGTCACAGAAGCCAGTAAAGCATTAGATGATACTTGCGTGTGGCTGTACATGCCCAAATATGTGTTATAATTTTGACTCCTTTCTAAAGATCATTCGACCTTATGACTGAAGCGCCACGCACTAAATGGGCCCTGATGCAATTTGCGTACAACACAGGCCCAGATCAGCCTAATCAGGGCCTTTGTTATCCGCTTACAGAATAAATGGATACTGTTGTATATGTCGACGAACTGAGAATGCTCAGATCATACTGCACGGATGCACATGCTGATCTGGACCTACGTTGTCTGCAAATTGTATAAGGACTTTTTCATTCGTTGCGCATCATATGTGAAAAAAAAGTAGTCTGCACTTCACGCTCTGTGCCGATTCATAATAGAATCAATTTTAAAAGCCAATACATTACATAATGTGCGAATAGCGTAGGCTTTCATCAAACTGCTTGGATGCACAGGCTGATCTGAGCCTATTCTAATCTCATATGTCGTAAAGCCAATTATATGTTGGTGAGGCTCATTAATGTAATAATATATACTAAGCATCATGCTTTCTATCTAACTGGCAGCCATTTGGCACCTAGCTAAATAATGCCATCTCATAATTCACATTGAAAATATAAGATGTATAAACAGCAAAATAAAATATAAACAAAATAAACAAGAATACCCCGTATGCACTTTAAGGTCAACCAGTTTTACAGTTTCTTGAAGCCATTAAAGATTTTGCCACATATGCTCTGCGTGTGTGCAGGGATCCGATAAAATTCGCATCTTTTGATAATCTTATCTCACGAATTAAATATATACATTGTGCGCATCAAACGGAAATGCCGCTGCGAAAAGAAAGTTGTTTGAACGATTTCAACTATACGCGTATGGTTGTCATCTTAAAAGAAAGTTTCGAAGTATTCTGATTTGGAATCCTTTGAAAATACAGAACAAGTAAAATAAAGGAAGTAGCATTCGGTTTTACAGAGCATCGTCATGAGCAAAGCTTTTTCGCGAATGTAAAAGAATATTATTTCACGGAAATAGAAGGAAAGGCCACACTTACAAAACAGCATTTCAAAACCACATAAAATAGAAGTAAGAAATGTGACAACCGAGTACAAAACAAAACAAAATGCTTGTACGGATGCACCTAAACAAAAACAGAGAAAAATCAAATGAAGAACTCACCAAAACCGTCAGAGTTAAAATTACTGGGATTAAAATCCGACTTTTTACTACTGCTTCATACGCAATCATTCTTGCTATTTACAGAGAAAAAATAGCAGGGGCATAGAATTTCCATTTGTTTGCTTGTGCGTCTCTTGATTACTCTGATCAACATTATTTTGTAGAAAAAGCTGTTTCTCGACTCAAATATATATATGTAGATGAATGTACATAGGAAAGGCCACGATCACGAAGGGCAGTCCTTACGAGATACTGAACAAAGAAGAGGCGAGGAACAAACAAAAAAACGGCAAAACTCAACTACACAGCCGCAAGTACCGACACACAAACAAAGAAGAACAACAGTGCGCAGGCTATCCGAGTCTTTGCTGGTCACATAAGTGTTATTGTAAGTTTTGTCATGCGCTGGCTTATACTTAAAGTAGTATATAAGATAACCGGAGGGAGCCACAACAACAGAAAATAGCCTTCCTACGACACAATGAGGAAGAGCAAACAACTTCTGCCAGAAAGTACACAAGCCACATATCAAAGAAAAGCTAAGCATCCCGCTCGATTTTCCTAAACAAGATGATCATCATGCTAGATCGAATCCACTTAACACTATAATCAGACAAATATTTGGACAAAACACGAAAAAAAAAAAAAAAAAAAAAAAAAAAAAAAACAAAAAAAACAGAACACACTTCTCAAGAACTCAAGAACTATATCAAATTTCCTATTTGAAGAATATTTAATATTGATCTGAATTCCACTGAGCACTTTCTAAGATAAATAACGATCAAATATTTAATCATTTTATAGATATGACAGCCATTGTAGAAATGTTTTCGAACAAATACAATTATCATAAATTAATTTACACTTCTACGTATGAAATCTGAGCCTCCTTGACATTACAATCCTGAAGAAAAATCGCTGAAAAGTTTGAACATATATGATCTCCTGAAACATCTGTACAATACTCCACACTCTCTCGACACCACCAAATGAACCTACTAAAGGAATCCTGGTATTTTATCAAATTGCTAATTAAATAAATGAACTAAGGAACTGCAAATATTTACAAATTTGAATAATAATGAAATCAATGATGTTCTAGTGTTTGCGTTCAATTCTGTACTCTGCTGGTACAGAATTTTATCAGTGATTAGTTGAATGAATATAAGTTATGAGATAGAATCGAGTTGCTCAGATTTTCAGAGATCAGTTTGATAATTTTTTTTCAGTTTCCATTACGAAAACACGCCCATTCAAATATATTGAAAATTTCACCACCAAAACCTGAAAGTTTTCAGATAAAAATTCTGATATTTTTCGTATTTCTGCTCAAAACGTAGATGGTGGGTACTCGTTAGAACCGCCTTGCCGAGGCGGTTCTAACTAGTACCCACAATCTATGTTTATGAGCAGAAAAAATGAAAAACAATAATGTATACCCCTGTAAACCCCTGTTTTACTATATTATTATAAAAGTGGCGTTTAAGGGACGCAAAATTATATAGGTGTGTTTTCGTGATGTATAGACAATTATTTTCGTTGCTTAACCCTTTCAACCCTGTAGACCGGTACTGATACCTATGCAAACAATATAGATCCAGATGAGACGGCTCATAATGAGGATCCACACGGTTTGCAATTCTAGTTTGATTTTTGATTGAGACCCTTACTTGGAACAGTGGTTCTGACCAGATACAAGCCGGAAGTGTCCACTTCAGAAACTCAGGGATGAAAGAGTTAAAATCTGAATAGTCGCTTTCCTACACAATATCATCATTCTATCCAATGTATAGATTCGAATATCTTCTTGCAATATTTGGTGAAGTCAACCTGCGATTTATCGCAGTCAGATCAGAGCCCTCATTGCTCGTCAACACACGTACATTTATTCGTTGTATATACTGATAAAAACATAAGGACTAGTTACCACGAGCACGGATTAAGTATGGTTTTCATAGTGTTAACGATCCTTTAGTTAGTGCACCATAGTAATGAGCAGGAATATATAACCCACCAAAAGAGCGAATATTCTCATGTTTCCTTAAGGAACGTATCTGGCTTCAGTTGCACAAAATGTTACATACTTTAACATGATCTCGTTTTGTAAAATAATGTATATATATAACGACACCGACTGTGAAAAATGTGCAGTAAACAGGTAACACTTACATAGCAAATTGACCAATGCAAGTCATAGCAATAAAATCACCGAGGGTAAAGCAACATGTTCAAATTCGTCGGCAGGGAAAAACTAGAGAAGTGCAATTTCAACCAGAATTATGTAGATGCTGTTTTTCAAATTTGAACATATGTTTACTCCATATATTAAATTTGATAAACATCCAGCGACGTGTTTACATTGGTTAGAAAAGAAATGTTCATCTCAATCAATTTAAGTTTCGAAACTCAATGTCTGACGAATCCCTGTATATCAAAAGAAAAAATAAAATTAATGCAAATTAATTATTTTAGTATGAAAGGGGAAAAACAGGATGTGTGTTATAACTTCATCCCGAACATACGGATAAGGTTTACCATATACTGGTGCATTAGACAAACAAACACATCCATGAGATCCAATAAAGTGTCTGTAGAAAGCTTAAACTTTTCAAATAAAACAGCAGATTTAGTGTTTATTTGGTTGTTTTGTGCATTTTCGTATAGTTGATTTTGATGGATTCTGTCTAGCATTAGCAAACTACGTCGTTTGGGAAGAGTGAACTGGTTACTTAACCTTTCATAGGTTTGTGGCCTGTGTATTATTTGTCATGGATTGTTTGCTCTTCATCTTGGTGTTATTTGCACGCTTACTTCCGTGATTGTGTCTGTTTCTGGACATTGTCTATATTTATTTCAAGCATTGAATTTATCCAGCAATCATAAAATAACTATAGAGATACCCAGGACAGGCCACAATTACGAAACACAGTCCTTCGTGTACTACAATTTGGTACTATGTAAAAAGTCTAGCTTCTGAACTACTATTCCGATTTGACTTTTTGGCAAGCATATCATGGATTTCCATTTCCCGTCCGTTATATTGTATAACTTAGAAAACCCTTATGAAACAGAATGGTGAAGCGGGTATTTTCTGTAAGCCTATAACCATCCTATTACAGTACTTTTCAGCAGAGCTGATATAAGTAGTTGCGGTCATGGTACTAAGCCGTAATCCAAACTCATAAATCCATAAACGGATGACGAATCAGAATGTTCAGACCAACAGACATGGACCCCAGAATAAAGGGTGTAATCAGGCGTCCGCGGATAGTAAGCATTACTTGGTAAGCAAGCTTCACCCGACATGCCCATAGGCCTGAAGGAAATATCGGTAGAAGCGTATTTCCGGGACTTGGGAAGTCTACATATGGCGCGTCACTGGCAAAAACATCAGAAACAATTCTGGAAACTGCCACATTGTAGGGATTGACCAGATCATGATGTCTCCCATAGAACTTCTTAAGTGTTGCTAAATGATTTAGAAATCTACAGACTGTTTTAAATTAAGTAGAGAATATATCAATAACTATTCATAAATTTAAAAACGCAGAAACGGGATGTCTGTATAAGAGGCATTAACTGTATTTAGCTCAAGTTCATTCAAATAATTTCATGGACCATTAGTTCAAAATGATCATCATTAATATTAAGTAAATAATCTAAATACCGAGAAATTAAAATGACTGCTTCAATACTATTGGCCTGAATTTCGTGATAAAGGAATAACATAAATAAAATCTATAAACGTTGTGCTTGGAAACAGGGAACACAAAAAGTTTCAGTCTCATTCAGACTTCATATAACAGCATTACACCCCTAGCACAGACTTTACCGGAACCCGATTATCCAAGATATCGGAATGGGGCTAAATGGTCCTAAGAAAAATAATTTAAAATCTGCGTTGTGATGAATTACGGGGAGACATTTACGGCCGACATACGGCACTATCACTAGCTGCAAAAAAGTCAAATAAAATCTATAACGGTTGTTCATGGAAAAAAAAAAAACAACCTCAAAAAAAAAAACGGAAATCATAATATAGGTTTCATTGAGTTTCTTTCGTAGCACCTACCAGAATGTTGGAGGGGCGCAATATGTACCCATCGGTATACCCATTAGTCGCCTGTGGAATTTAGCACCAAACCGAATACAGGTATTATCAAGAAGAAAGAAAAGATCCTCAAAGACTTTCTGACGACCACAAGACCATGAATTAGAATATAGAATTTGAATTGAAGCTTAAATAATTTGAAGCTACACCAGTAATGAATTATGGGAGAACCAACCAGAACCACACGCAGTTTAAGGGATAACAGTTATTACTTAACCTATCTTTTTGAAGTGTTCCTAAGCGGTCACAATTTGTAGAGAAAGCAGACGGGCGGAAGTATTTAATTTTGAGTTAATCTAAAATAAGCATTTCAAATGACAAGCAGGGGTTAAAGATATTATTTCTGATGACCGTTACAAGGCGATTTTTCTGTTGTAGTTCCTTGTGTTTGTAACTTAGTATTGCAACTGTGTCATAGTTGTCTTATTTTGTTTTTGTGCCTAAGAGGCTGTATTTCGTGTTTCGTATTATATTTTCTTGAACTTTCTTATACTGTATTCACTACGAACCTTTAAACAGCCATAAAACTAGAAAAAAAGCTTAGACATTTTCGCTTGATGTCGCTTTAATATTATATGCTTTATGATAATATTGTTATATCGCTGCCGTTGTTTTTGCAATCGCCAGTTTGTGTTGCATTTCCCCGCTAATATCCTTAACTTAGCAACACTTGTTCTTCCCTTACAGTTTTGCCAAAAGAACTATCATAATAACAACAGCATATAAAAGACCAGTATTTATATAAAAAAGGGTAAAAGAAAAGTCCAGGGTGTGCCACAATCACAAGACGCAGCCCACAAGAACAAAATAACACCAGGCAAGAATTAAAACAAATCGCCTCGTAGAACAAAAAAAGGTAAAAGAAAAGTCCAGGGAGTTCCACAATCACAAAAAAGGTAAGAGAAAAGTCCAGGGAGTGCCACAATCACAAACCGCAGCCCTTCCCAGACCCCAAGAGGAAGCTGAAACCGACAAATCCAAACAAGCACAAATCGAACAAACGGACGAAAAGCACTAAGATTAGCTCTCTCTTACCCAAGCGAGGTAATCGCAATACTAAAAGGACTGAAAAAACACAAGAACAAAATGACACATGGAAAGACATACAACAAATCGCCTCGTAGAATAAACCACAAAGCAACAAAGAGTAAGACTAACACCGGGACCACCACCTTAGAACGGTCAGTAGAGTAAACCACCGGGGGGTTTAAAGCACTTTTACAGCTAGCTAACTTCACCCTGGGTCCCGATGCTACTCTTAATACAAAAACACATAGAAATTCGGTTCGCATAAAGGCTCCCAACTCAGTCAATGCATCAAAGCGAAAGCACAAAAATCAAATTAATCACTATAATAAACAAAGACGAGTACTCATGGCTAATTCTACTGTATGCCAGAGTAAATGAAAACCAATAGTTGAACCACGGCGGACCAAAAAAGGTAAGAGAAAAGTCCAAGGAGTGCCACAATCACAAACCGCAGCCCTTCCCAGACCCCAAGAGGAAGAGGAAACCGACAAATCTAAACAAGCACAAACCGAACAAATGTGCGACAAGCACTAAGATTAGCTCTCTCTTCCCCAAGCGAAGTAATCGCAATACTAAAAGGACTGAAAAACACAAGAACAAAATGACACACGGAAAGACATACAACAAATTGCCTCGTAGAATAAACCACAAAGCAACAAGGAGTAAGACTAACACCGGGACCACCGCCTTAGAACGGTCGGTAGAGCAAACCACCGGGGGGGGGGGGAGGGGGGAGGGGTTAAAGCACTTTTACAGCTAGCTAACTTCACCCTGGGTCCCGATGCTAAATACATAAATACATAAAAATTCGGTTCGCATAAAGGCTCCCAACTCAGTCAATGCATCAAAGCGAAAACATAAAAATCAAATTAATCACTATAATAAACAAAGACGAGTACTCATGCCAAGCCAAAGACCCCAACCCACTGGTTAAAGTTTTACGAAGAGGCCGTCATTGGGTCTGACTCCTGAACCGCCGTCGTGCAATTAAAGAGTGAAGCATAGCCATCAACAATGATTGGGTTGACAACTAGGCATGCAGTCTGCCGCATAATATCCAGGCTATAAGTTTTCTGAATTGATTGTTAGATTTACCTACAATTTTTCTAAATCTGTACACTAAGTCACCGTAAAATTCTGGTTCCGATATACCTTGTTGCAGAAGTGTTTTCAGACTGACGCTATATTTTTCTATCTGCGATAAAATTTCGAAAACGCCTTACGAAGTTTAAAATAAAGATAGCCCTGCCTAAGAAGTCAAAATCAAAATCGTCTCGTTTATCCTAAATTTTGGTGGAAACCGTACCATTAGAAATACATAGATTCAAATCCAAAAAAAGGTGCCTCGGTATCGGAAGAATTTGCTCTATTTAATTGGAGTTCCGTAGGGTATATCCGGTCCACCATTTGGTCAATGTTAGCAAGTAATTTGGTCACAAGCCGCAGCCCTTCCCAGACATGTAAACACAATGTATTTGTTACCTAGAGTGCCATTCAACGTGAATAAATTGGACCAAACGTTGTCATAAGTTTTATTTATATAACTGATTGAACGTTACCAGTTTTTTCTTTACAGAAACATTTTTCAGAGTAACAGCAGTACACGTACAAAAACTCGTGTTGCAAGTCGTTGCTTATTAAGTTTGCTAGGTGTTTTAAATGTTGTAACGCCTTAGGAGTATTATCTGTTTGCTTTCCTGCACATGAAACCTTTCTAAAAAAATCTACACTAAAACAAAAGAATTTGCTCACGTTGTAAGCAAAGTCTTTCTTTTTAATGCGACTCCATTTCAGAATGGAGCAAAAACATTTTGGACGTTAAATATCCTAAAAGGGTATCCATTTCCCATAGTAATTTCGGGATGGCGGTAAGGTGATATTATAGTAAACGTTTTGAACAAATAAGGAAATACAAACGCCACGTATGAAGACACAAACACACAAGCACAAACACACACAAGTTGTAAAACAAAACAAAGGCACAAAGACGTCCTTTAATAGAGGAACCGACTTTGAATTGTCAGTAAGAAAATTACTGAGGGATTGGGTTTGAGGGATGTTTAAATCAGTTCTACTCGCGCGAATCCTCAACATTTTTATGATGCTCAAAGTTACAAATATGTTCCATCCAAACAGAGCTCCTGTACCTCATCTGTGAAACATCACAATGCCAGTTTATAAGCTAAAACGAAAGGACGAAAGGGACTTCCGATGTTAAAGTTTGATTAATACCCAGCTAGCATTCTACGTAAATCTACATCGGGCCGTCATCGGCCCGTCAGCTACCCTGACGGGCCGATGACGGCCCGATATAGATTTACGTAGAATGCTGACTGGGTAGCCTCCATATGACAATTAACGCGAACAGAACACTGCAACATTAGGCATGCTGTTCGGAAAAAAAATCTGCGCATTTCCCATGAAACTGTGCATCATGTATTTGACTTTGCAGGACTGCATACCCTATAAAACCCCGTAAAATTAGCTTGGTAACAAGTAATTGTCCTTATAACGATTCATGGCACAAGATGCAAACAACTGCTTTTGTTTACTTCAACATCTTGCAAATCTGAAAAGGTAAAACGGAAATACCCATGTAAAACTATAAAAGAGGATAACCAAGGCAAAACCATTTTCACAGAGCCCAGACCTCCCAAAACACAGGATAAGGTTATAGTGATGTGAAAGCGCAACAAAGAACTAATAGTTAAAAGTAATAGAAATAATGAAAGAGAAAATGAAACAGAAATGCCCTAAAGGCACGGTCAACAGCAAAACTATTCGGCATTAAACTATTTTTACGAGCCTCATCCCTCGTCCTTAGTTTCGGTATCTTACATCAAACACGAAAACGATAACAATATACACACCGATAGCAATGTAGGCATCTTAAGTCTGTGGCCATATTGCTGACATGCAGCATAAACGCATGGCACATTAAAACGAAGCAGAAACACATTGAAAGTGGAATCTAGAAATACAAAATGGGAATGGCAATAACATTTTCCTAGTTGAAACCTTCCGATCTAGTGAATCAATACAAAACCGAACAAGAAGCCAGAAAAGAAATATATGAAATAATAATAATAATAATAATAATAATAATAATAATAATAATAAAATAATAATAATAATAATAATAAACAAATACATAAATGCATAACGCTGAAGACTACAAACAGGGAGTCCGACATGATTCCATTGGATTCCCACAAAAGCACTATGCATGTCCGTTCGGTAGTAGGGACTAAAAACCCTTTCAGCCCGACAGACCAAAACCTGTACCTGTGCAGTGTAGATCACGATGAGACAGCTCGTTACGAGCGGTCATATCAGGATCTACACTGTTTGCGATTATGTATTTGATTGTAGTGAAACCCCTTTTTGCATCAGTGGACAATAAAATCTATAAGGTTGCTTATGCAAACAATAAACATACAAAAGTACGTAAACCAGAGACTCGGTTTTATTAAATCGATTAATATACAGCTATGTAATTGTATACGGTCCCCTCTCACAAGAATTAGCTTAGGCGGTATTCGGTTTTCAAAGTAACTAGTTCAATGATCCACAAGGAACTAAATAAACTGCACTAAGGTGGAGACTTTTTTCGGACATCAAACGACACACAGCACCAGCTGGAGTGTAGTAAAATAAAATCTATAAGGTTGCCTTTCAGTCAAAATTCGCGAAATTAAGAGTCCAGTTCAGAAAACTCAGGAATAAAAAGGTTAAAAGTCTAAAAAGGAATTTAACTCAACTGGGACATTGGATGCACACTGAGATTATATACTACTGCATTTTCTTCTAATGCGTGTTAACGAGAGGGTACTATTGTCTGAATATCCGTTATTCCCCTCTTTATCCAGACTCGCACGTGTGATGAAGCAAATGGTGACCGGTCGTGATCATTTGACTATCACTTGAAAGTCTGAACAGGAATTTAACTCAACTGGGACATTGAATGTACACTGAGGTTATATACGGCCGCATTTTCTTCTGATGCGTGTTAACGGTAGGGTACCCTTGTTTGAATATCCGTTATTTCCATCTATATCCAGACTCGCACGTGTGGTGAACCAAAGGGTGACCGGTCCTAATCACTTGACTACACTTGATAGCGGGTCGCGTGGCCAACCGGTGTTTAACACATTTAAAATATTTCAAGAGACTAGCGCCAAACGTGACTTTATCACTGGAAGATATTTATGTAGAATCAGTGCGGTTGGCATATAATATCGGATTGCGTGAGACTGACATAAAGGACAAAAAAACAACAAACAATAAAAAAACAACAACAACAGAAACAATAACAACAAAAACAGAAAGTGGTAAAAAATTAACTGCGCTTTGGGAGAATTAGTTCACTGATTGGCCTTGAATACTTAAGCACACTCCTTCCTGTCGGAAAACCTAGACTTAAAATTTGTTTCTGGTGGTCCTGTGAAGCACTCAGATAGTCCTAATCCTTGAAGGTAAATAGTTGCGTATAGCAGGATAAGTGTTAATCTTCATACACTGAATACAGTATGTAGTATGTATGTTATATTGGCAGACTGAAATCACACTTTGATGTTTTTACATCACTACTTCTGAGTCACTGTTGAGACCGAATTGGCCAAAAGTAGCTAGTCTTACCGAAAACAACAACAACAACAACGATACTCCACGCCTTTACATGTGTGTGTGTGAGTGTGTGAGTGTGTGTGTGTGTGTTCATTGCCAGCAATGGTCAATTGTTTTAGAATCTATTTGTATTAATGATAATATATAGATACAAATGCTGCACATCAATTTAATAAGATACTGTTGGACCATAGTTTGTCTTTGTCTCACTGCTCATATCAGTGGTATTATATTTCTCAGGGAGTGCTGGCTGTTACTGCATATAAACATCTCAAGTAGAATTTCGCATATCTTTTCAAGGAATACCCCTCCAAGGGAATACTATTGTTCACTATTCACGTTGCATTTAGCGGCCCTGCATACAATTTCATTTAACCATCTCCCGCAGACAGGGAGAAAAAAAAAAGAAAAATGAAACAGAAAAGAAAACGGCATATCCAATCATCTTGCTTCAAGTTAAGAAAAAACATTCTAGCCTAAAGCCATTGATGACAGGGCTAACCTTTTGGTAGTTTTGTTGAGAAGATAATGCCACCAACCACTCACTCGGAAAATAGTTTTAATTTACTGGTATACAAGTCCCTTCTCAAATGGTGAATTCTAGTAACATCAGGATTGACCCTAAAGAAGCGCCGCTGACTAGGGTGTACATAGCTTGCCGTTCATCCAGCAAATTTAAGACAGAAGAACAGCAGTAAACTTTTATGATATGTAAATCAAGAAGTTAAAATGCCCAAACAGTTTGGTGAATACAACGGTCTTTTAGGTATAAATTTACTCTATGCCCTAAGCCATAAACAAACCCCTTTGGGTCAGAGTGATCTATCGAGGAAGTGTATCTATTCCCTTTATGTTTCTGCAAACAAACAAAAATACAAAACAAAACAAAAAAAATTCAAAAGCGAAAACAAAACACACACAATAAAAACAACAAAAACAAAACCCAAAATATTACAGCATCAACAACAAACAACAGGGCTAAGCAGATCCTGTACCGCTGATCTAAGTATCAGAAAATACCTAGTTATGTTTAGATTGTCGTTTACCAAGTAATGCTTACTATCCGCGGACGCCTGGATACACCCTTTATTCTGGGGGTCTGTGTCTGTTGGTCTAAAAAGTCTGATTCGTCATTCGTTTATGGATTTATAAGTTTGGATTATGGCTTGGACCATGACCACAATTACTCAAGTTAAAGAGTTTTCTACTTTTTGCTCTTGTGGCTATCTTGGAATTGAACCGTTTTAGCTATTTTGGTAGGGAGTCACCTAGGCAACATTCCTGTATCGTTTGATTGACATTGACTCAAAGTTTCAGGAGGAGCTGCCATTTAAAGGTTTGGTTTTCTTTTTATCTCTAGCAGCTATCTTGTTCATTGGAGCGGAAACGTTTCAGCTATTTGATTAAGAGTCATCCAGTTAACATCCGGAGTCTTACTGTTGATTTTCTTTTGCTCTAGCATTTCAGTTGTTTCGTGCTGTCGAGTCATCATCGTTGTTTCATCTCTGTAATTTGTTGATTTTTTGTGTTCTCGGAGATGTAGCACTGATGAGTTAGGAAGCCTTCATGCGGACTAAACAAGTTATGTGTCTAAACCGCGGCAGAAGTAAGGGTGAGGATTGTGGCCACGTAAAATCTATTTAAGCCCCCAGTGAAATACTTTTCACTGACCGTTTCAAGGAGGTTCTTCTGTCATGGTTTGTTTTTGTTATAGTTCGTCTTTGAATGTATGTGTCGCTTACATCTTTTTGTTTTGGATAGTCATTTGGCCACTTTATAGGAAAGTAACTGTCCGTTTGGCTTTCTGCTAATGATGTTTCCATTAGGGTCCGGTTATTTCGTGTTTGTGTTTCTTTCCCTTTGATGTCTCTGATGGGAGGTGTGGGATAATTGTATCGATTCCTGATCATTGCCTTCCTTTCTGTTCCTGTAAAGTTTGAGTGAAACAGGCAAAGAGTGGAGGAGTTGGCATATAAAGACTGTTCTATATTTAGCTCTGGAGGCCATGGTATTCATTGGAACGGGACGATTTTAACTATGTTGATAAAGGTTCACCTAGGCAACATTCCAGTGAAGTTTAATAAAAATAGGCCGAAGGGTTCAGGAGGAGTTGTCATTTAAATATGTTCCTATTTGTAGCTCTGGTGGCCATCTTCTTCATTTGAGCGAATCCATTTTAGCTATTTTTGTACGGAGTCACCTAGAAAACATTCAAGTAAAGTTTAACTGAAACTGTCCCAAGGGTTTACTTAAAGTCGTAATTCAGGGTTTTGTTTCTAGTTTGAGCTGTGCTGGCCAAAGTGTCAATTGAATGGAACCGTTTTAGCTAGTTTAGTAGAGAGTCATCTAGGCAACATTCCTGTGCAGTTTGACATTGAACGAAAGTCTAGGCAACATTCCTGCGAGGTTTGAAATTGACCAAAGGGATAAGGAGAAGTTATCAATGAAACAGGTTTTAGAGAGTCGCTAAGGCAAGATTCATGTGAAAGTTGATTAGAAATGGCCCAAGGGCGTAGGAGGTTTTATCATTTAAAATTTTGCTTCATTTAGCTCTGGTGGGTATCTTGTTTATTAGGGCGGAACCATTTTAGCTATTCTGATAGAGAGTTATCTGGGCAACATTCCTCTGAAATTAAATTAAAAATGATACAGGGATGTGGTAGGAGTTGTCATTTATAGCAAATTATTGACGCCGCACGACGGACACTCACCACGAACTGGCGCCGTTGACGGATCATAATAGCTCATCATGATTACTTCGTGCTCAGATGAGCTAAAAAGTAGTTGCGGTCATGGTATCTAAAGCCGTAATCAAAACTAATAAATCCATAAACGAATGACGAATCAGAATGTTCAGACCAACAGACATTGACCCCAGAATAAAGGGTGTAATCAGGCGTCCGCGGATAGTAAGCATTACTTGGTAAGCAAGCTTCGCCCATCATGCCCATAGGCCTGAACGAAGAAAATATCGGTAGAAGCGTATGTCCGGGATTTGGGAAGTCTACTTATGGCGCGTCACTGGCAAAAACATCAGAAACAATTCTGGATACTACCACATTGCCTGGATTGACCAGATCATGATGTCTCCAATAGAAAACGAGACGGAAACGGTTTGCATGTGCTTGCATGTGCAAACAGTGTAAACTATGCAATGAGCATGATGAAATATTTCTGTTTGAGGTCGAGTGCAAGAAACATTCTGAAATATACTACAGACAGCATTTGGTCCAATTTTGAGTTTCATAATTATTAACATTGTAAGAGTATTACGTACCTGTGTCTCCAGCATAGAAGGAATGTATGGGCAACTCCGCTTTGTTTGTCACCCATCCTTCATCGACTCTCCAAACGTCGTCATTTTCATCACAATTACAAGGTAATGAATTATTAAAGCATGAATAGGTTTCACCGCATGCGCAGTTTCCGCTTCCGGGAGTTGCTCCGCCAAAATAATTAGTCATATGCTCCGTTCGATTCATCCAAAACGTTGTTAACATATCCGGATTGTAGGGATTATGTATGATAGCGGCTTTACATTCCCACCTCATAAACTGTGAACAAGCGGCGGAGGAATCAACAATTTTAATAGCGGCTGCCCAGCCTACGTCATACTGCAGAAGTACCTGATATTCTCCAGCTCCCTCGTAACCTTTCACACGTGTTACATTTTCTGCGTTGTGATCTACAATATACATGTAAATTTGGGAGAATGAATTTAAGCACAATGCAATTTAGTAAGGGGCTTGATGCACCTGGTATACTTTCAACAAAGTCACACAAATAGGAAGTTACAAAATTGTCTCCCTTAATTACAAACAGAAAGTTACAAAAAGTTGTCTTTATTTAGAAAAAGAACATTTTTTTGTAACTCTGTTTGTTTTCTTATATTTCAAACACCTTCTGAAAAGGAATCTACTCTTAAAGGGCTGAATTTGTTCACAGGGAAGAAAATTAGTTTGCTTTAGAGTAGAGCCTTGATTTACAAAGAAAACATAATAAGTTTGACAGTTGCTTCATCTTAAAGTGTATCCTGTCCTCTTATATTTAGAATTCTAATCAGTAAGGTATCAAAATGAAATTAGTGTGCAAAGATCTGACTGTAGCTTGTTTCAGTTTTATATTGAAATATTTCTTAATCTTCCTATACAGCAAAACAAAAAAGATAAGAGAAAAGTCGAGGGAGTGCCACAATCACAAACCGCAGCCCTTCCCAGATCCCAAGAGGAAGAGGAAACCGACAAATCCAAACAAACACAAACCGAACAAACGTACGAAAAGCACTAAGAACAGCTCTCTCCTCCCCAAAAAGGGTAATCGCAATACTAAAAGGACTGAAAAACACAAGAACAAAATGACACACGGAAAGACATACAACAAATCGCCTCGTAGAATAAACCACAAAGCAACAAAGAGTAAGACAAACACCGGGACCACCGCCATAGAACGGTCAGTAGAGCAAACCCACGGGGGGTTTAAAGCACTTTTACAGCTAGCTAACTTCACCCTGGGTCCCCATGCTACTCTTAATACAGAAACACATAAAAATTCGGTTCGCATAAAGGCTCCCAACTCAGTCAATGCATCAAAGCGAAAACATAAAAATCAAATTAATCACTATAATAAACAAAGACGAGTAGAAGAAGTCATTTTATTACAGTGTGCAATGTTTGAAAAACAGATTCTAAATTAAATAAAAGTATTCTACGTGTACGATCTACAGTTATGCTTATGGTTTTTCTAATCTGTATATGAGGGTCAGTGATGATGCCGAAACTAGTAGAATACTTTTTATACTATTTTTTAAGAATTATATTATAGGAATGGATCATTTTTAATCAATTTAATCGATGTGTTTCCTGCGAATCACATATAAACATAACATAGTCCGTCGTGTTTCATTTAGTTTGTGAGTGATTCGTCAGAGTTTACAAAACCCATAAAACATAGAAAGAACTGCATTGAAGTTTATGTCGCACCTGCATACGTATCTTTCAAACGGCTACTGAGAAACAGACTGAAAAACAATATGTAAACTTGGAGACAAAAAGCCTGAGAGTTGTTATTCTTGTATGTGACACTCTGCCTTGTCCTATTCTATAATCCTACCAAGTATCATAAGACTCTTCGAAACAGTAGACTGAAAGCAAAACAAGTCGATATAAAGGGGTATAACTCGAAAACCAAACAACATGAGAGTTGTCATTTGTAAACATGACACTCCGCAATATCTTATTTTAAATCCTATTAAGTATCTAAAGACATCAAACGATTTCGGCATTATAAACTGAAAACGAAACAAAAGGGTGGCTAATTGGAAAACAGAAAACAGAAAAGCGTGGGAATTATCATTCTTGTACATGCCACTCTGTCTTTCGTTATTCTATAATCCTACCAAGTAACATTAAAGTACTTAAAACGATTTCAAATTCATTTAGGATGGTCGTTAGGGTGAATGTTAGTACAAGGATGAACGAATGGACGAGCCAACGTATGGAAACCTGCACGCCTAAATCGCCTACGCTAACGCAGGTGCAACAATAATGATTCGTTTTTTCTTATAATTTCAACTATGTCATCAAAATATTTTAAATATTGCCAAAAAATGTCAATCTTTTGAGACAGCAAAAGGTAAAAACATTCGATGGATTCCTGCTCTGGACTTTATTCAGAAGTGCTGAAATTTCTTTCAACCAATCAAATTACGTGAAATGTGTATAAAGATAAGAAGTTGGAATTATTACGGTGTATTATTATTTTGAGCTATCAGTATTGCAAAAAATTGCTGTCTAAGAAGACTGGATTCTCTTAGTAGATGTTTTGCCATTTCTGCCAAGAGAGACTATATATTGTGACTTCATATTTGCTTCACTGCACGCCAAGTCCCGTCTGAAAAGGGATCTACTCTATAAGGAATGAATTTGCTACCTCTGTGAGCAAATGTTTTACTATAGAGTAGAACTTTTCATTACGAAAACACACCTATTAAAATATATTGAAAATTTCACCACCAAAAACTGAAAGTTTTCAGATAAAAAATTCTGATATTTTCCATATTCTTGCTCAAACCATAGATTGTGGGTACTCGTTAGAACCGCCTCGTTGAGGCGGTTCTACTGAGTACCCATAATCTATATTTTTGAGCAGAATACGAAAAATAAATTATACCCCTATAAACCCCAGTTTTACTATATAAAAGTGGGGTTTAATTGGTCAAAATTATATAGGTATGTTTTCTTGATGTGTAAAGGGAATATAACACCTATGACAGAGATTTCTCCCTTGAAAGTGTATCAATTCCCCATCAGTGTCTGCATGCCTGACTACTGACATTTTACTGCACACAGATTTCACGAACACTTGTTATATCACTTGGTACATGAATGTGCAGGCTAGCTTCAACAGCTCTAACATCTTTGGAGCAATATTTAGGGCCATTGAAATTTGTTCTAGACATGGACAGTTAGAGTCATGGAGGCTTAATCAAAGTGCCAGGTCAGGAGGCAAACTGAGATAATCCAGTCAAGCCTGTCTTAAAGACCACCTGTATTAAGCAATCACCTGCCTTTTAAGGCCACTATTTTAAATCCCATTAAAGGCAAAGAAGTGGAAATCTACCTGTATTAAGCAATCACCTGTCTTAAGCAATCAGTTTGTTGGCTTTCCCATAGGTTCTTGATTAACACAGGTTTGACTGTATAGGGATGTCTTTCGATCTTCCACTAAATAATGGTATGTTGAGAGGGGATTCTATGGAGTACACATAACATACATTTTCACGATATAATAAGAAAATTCCCTAAAATACTTCTTAAAATTTGTTTTTTTGAGCTACTGGAAGCATTTCCTAGGGACTCAAAAACGAGTTGGAATAAACCACGGTAAACGAGAGTCACTGAAGTTGTATGTACAGTTCCATGCATAAATGCAGGAAAAACTGAATAATAAACGTTAATTGAATGTCTCCTGAAAAAAGAAATGAAACGTACGTAGAACTGTCAGTGCCTGTCCGGGAGCGGAGTCAAAGTCACATTCTACTTCCACGTCTGCAAACATGAAGTCGTCGCCGTCGGGGTCGACGTCAGCGTAACAGCTTTGATTTAACCCTCTCGTAGCCCAATCAGCACAATTGATAGCTAAGGTAAGAAAAACATACGTATAATAATAATGCTATACAGAATATTTAGAGAACAATAATGCTATACAGCATACTGAGAGAACAATAAAGCTATACAGCATACTTAGATGACAATAAAGCTATACAGCATACTAAGAGAACAATAAAGCTTTACAGCATTCTTAGTGAACAATAAAACTATACAGCATAATAAGCCCTTTCATGCTGTGGAAAAAAAAAATCAGCACACGACAATTTGAAATATCTTTCTTATTTTTCCTACAAAATAAAATTTGACACTTCATGCAAATAGTCTCTAAGGAGATCATTTGCATGAAGTGTCATATCCTATTTTCTAGGAAAATTACGAAAAAATATTGTCATCTGCTGAATTTGTCCCTTGCTTGGTGAGTTTTAGTTCCTCTTCTAGGTCAATCAGTACAATTGACATCTAGTGTCTGATTTAGTGTCTAGACGTTTACCTCCCTCTGGGTTAATTCAGCAGACGACAAATTTGTCTTATCTTTTTTTTCATTGGAGACACTTTGCAAGAAATATAAAATATTGTTTTCTGGGAAAAATAAGAAAAAAAGTTTCAAAATATTATCTGCTGAAAATTCTACACAGAGTGTTAAGCGTTTATTTACAAACACCTGTGTGCCTGAGCAAAGTTACAAAAACAACTATTTCAAAAACCACTTTTCTATTTCTTGTTGATATACATCGTGACTACTGCCACTCGAAAAACCTTACTAGCTCAGTGGTTGTTATCCTATCTTACAAATCTTGACATAGCGGGTTCGACTCCTAGTATGACCGTTCATTTTGTTTGAAAATGTTGAAAGAGGCAGCTTCGTGTGGTCCCGTTTCAAAAGGAGGGTCCGAAAAAAAGAGAAATGACGTCTCAAATTGAAATGCTAAATTCACTGTCACTTAAGTATAGCAGATTATTTTCAGCGTAAAAAATAATTTCTATATATATAATACAATGACAAGGAAAAGAACGAAAGGTAATGAGTAGTTGGATGATTAGAGCGACTGGCTAAATCATTTAACCCTTCACTTCTTGTAATGTAAGCATACAGTGAAGATCCTGATATAGGTGGATCCAATGTCCCAAGTCCAGGTTTTACAGATTTAACCTCCATCAACAGCACTCTGACGTCACAGCGACAAGAATAGCGAAGCTATAAATAACATTTACCCAGATTTCGTCTAATGCACGGTTTGATCACGGTGGTCAACGATAATCACGTTCTTTTCTTATAGATTAGGCCCCTTTTCAGATGGGAGTCAAAGCAATTTGGGCATAGGTGCCTCCCCTGAAAGTGTAACATCACGAAAACACGCCTATGTAATTTTGACCCCTTAAACCCCACTTTTATATAGTAAAATTGGGGTTTACAGGGGTATACATTATTTTTCTTATTTCTGCTCAAAAACATAGATTGTGGGTACTCGTTAGAACCACTTCGGTGAGGCGGTTCTAACGAGTACCCACAATCTATGTTTTGAGCAGAAATATAAAAAATATCGTAATTTTTATCTGAAAATTTTCCTTTTTTTGGTGGTAAATTTTTCGGTATGTTTGAATAGGCGTGTTTTCGTAATGACAATTCCCATTAAGCATTTGTATTTTTCTGCTCAAAAACATAAATTGTGGGTACTCGTTAGAACCGCCTCAACAGGCGGTTTTAACGAGTACCACAAGCTATGTTTTGAGCAGATATATGAAAACTACCAGAATCTTTCATCTGAAAGTTTTTAGTTTTTGGTGAATTCTTAATATATTTGAATAGATGTGTTTTTGTAATATGTAAAGTGTTTGATTACCTAGTGGTGTACAATCGAATGTGTGACATTCTACATATTCCTCTGGCGGCCCTTCGCAATCCGTGGTGAGGTTACCAAAAGATTCCCAATCACAAGTCCGATTTCTGTATCGCTGACCACCTCCACATGTGTGTGTGCATAATGACCAAGGCTCCCATTCAAACCATAATCCGGGTACTGTTGGAACAAAAACAATTGTGGCATAGTTATGAGTCTAAAATTAATACTAGTTATGATTCGTAAAACACATATATAATTATCAGTAAGAGAAATAGACCATGGTTTCAAAATTAAAACTGCATCAAAACTGGCCCATTTTACTTTCAACTTTAAACTATTTGAAATAATAATGATTATTTATAGTATTTCAGCTGCCAAACTGGCTCGTCATGTACATTCACTATATGATTTAAGAAGACAAAATCGCATCTACTTGGCAATCGCCTATTCTAATTTAGCCATTACAGCAAAGCCATTATCAATCCTAAACGTTAATAAAGAGGACTGGATACGCCTGGTTGTTTTGCCGCCATTGTATGCAAGGGAGACAATATTTATCAAATCCCTTCTGAAAAGGGATCAATTCTAAAAGAAAAGAATTTGCTCCCGTTGGGAGCAAATTCAGTCTTTTTAGAATAGACCCTTTTCAGGAGGGAGCTTAAACATTTTTTAAAAGTTATATCCCTGAAAGTGTACCCATTCCCCTTAAACTGAGTGTCAAGAAAAACAACATCACTGCAAACAGGTATTTAGTATACATGTGCTATACATTGTAATGCCATTCCAGTTAACTCTATATGGGCCCGTCAAGCGAAATAATATCTTCGAACATGCGCTAAATGCTAAGATTCAGATCATCCTTCTCAGGCGCAATGTATCAAACGGGCCTCTGCTCTACTTTCATACATTCTGTTCTATCCAATAATTCTGTTAGCGGACAGTAAAGGTCCTGATCAGACTGCGCGGATGCACTAGCTGATCTGGCATTCACCGACCGCATATGTCCGGAGACAGGTTTTCGCATGGCCTGACTCATATCAAACTTGTTTTAAATTTGAACATCTCTATTACACTAACTGTTTATATCTTTAAAACAACTGGAAGAGTGGCAAACCGTGCAGACCCAGATCAGATCCCTCGTTGTACAGCGTCTTATCTGGGACTGTTTGCTCAGGGTCTGTCTCAATACTTAGAGTACAGTATACAGTGAACCCTCATTACAACGACAATATTTGTTCGTAAAGATGTTGCCATTATAATAAATTTGCTGTTGTAAAAGATCCTTAATGGACAGAATGATATGTAAGAAAGGCTTTGTATCATTCTTATTTCCTCACAGAACATATGTTTTGGATATTTGTAAGAATCGCCTTAGGCGATTCTAACAAATATCAAAAACATGTGTTGCTTGAAGATTTTATGCAATGTTTTTGCATAGTTTCTCATTAACTGTCACCTCCTGAGCGAATGTTTCGCGACATTCAAATTGTCATTATAACGAATTTTGTCGTTGTATCGAGTGTCAGTATAAAGAGGGTTGACTGTATCTTAGGTAGCTGTACATTTATATATCTCTATGAAATGTTCAAAATATAACGAATGTGCAAGAAGAAAGTACGATCTAAGTAAGCATGCAGGCAAGAGAATTTCTTTCAACCTTCAGAAATACAAAGGACTTACTACCTGATGGCCGAATATTACAAAAACATGTTTTAAAGGGAAATACAAAATTGATGAAGAACTTATCTGAGATGAAATATTTTGACAAATCAATTTGATCAATGATCAAAATCGGATACAAACTAAGGACATTAAAGACGTTTAAATTTCAAAACCATTATCAAGGGCCCCGCCTTTAGTTTATTTAATGGGGTTCTAAAGATTTCAAAATACTAATAAAATATTCTTTCTGATAGAATAAGCAGTTTTCAAACAAAATGCCTACAGAATAAACTATTTTGAAATATATAGAGTTTGAATATTATTTCAAATCTTATTCATTTAGGTTTTACATAGTTTATTAAGACTTTATGACGTCACACAGCCTCAATAAATATTCAAAGTGGCGGCGCCCATAACAAAACAGTTTTCACATCTTTTAAGTCTTGATAACGTACTTATTTTCATTCGATTTTTATCAAATTTGCATCGTAGTTTGTCTAGAACTGCATCTCAGATGCATTTTTCACCACAATGGCTTTTCCATTTAAGCACATGTATAAACTTGTTCAGCATGACAAAACCTATTACTGGTATCCAGATAAGTATTTAGCTTTTCTCTATGTAGTATTTACTAGAATCGCCACGTCAAGACTTCTTTTAGACGAAATGAGAGGCAATTCTAATCAGTAAATACAACATATATTTTTTTCTGAGGAGTAAGAATTAATTATCAATTCTTTTAGGGTGCAAAAGCTCGTATTACCTGAATCTATTTGATTCAATTTCGGAATGATATAGCCCCGAGGTTATACAATGATTTTTCATGCTCAAATCAGCTGAGCATGAAATTTTTTTTGCAAACAAATATGAAAATGCCAACAACAGATAGCAGTTTCATATTTATTAGCAGATAAGTGTTCATGCTCAGCTATGTTTAACAAGAAGGAATTTGCAGCAGTAATTTGAGATTTATCACCAGACTAAATTTTATGTTCAGGTGAAATGAGCATGAAAAAGGTTTTATTGCCATGAGGCTAGGTCTGTATATGTCTTATTTGTTCTAGCGGACGGTTTTTAATTATTTTATTAACCCTTAAAGCGCCAATTACAACTTCAGAAGCGGCACTTTTTTAATTTTTAATTAACAATTTCGTTCAAAAAGTCTTGACATTTCATGTGAACTGTATACTAATAAAAGTCAAAACAGGATTGTCTTTGGAAACAAAGAACACACATTTGCTTTGAAATAAAATGAAGCAAGAAGTGTCATTGAACAATACTTATTAGATATCCTCCACAAGATAATGACTGCCTTCTGATAAATTATTTAGCAAGATAAGAAGCAGAAACCTTAATGTAACGAACTGACAGACATATACAAACACAAGCTGTGGGGGCATGAAAATGAGAATGTCGTCTGCTACAAATTTCGCTTGGTGCTTTAAGGGTTAAGAGCCGATATAAATATTTATCCAGGATAACTAGAAAAATATTGCATATATACGTGTACCTGAAAAAAAAAACAGAACGTAAAGCATACATAACATTTATAAACATTCATTAACAAAAGACACAGTTTCACTTTTTACAAAAGAGTGCCCTGTTATTCCATTTATGTCTAACGTCCCTTAAATGAAACACTGGCAAACAGTGTAGATCCAGATCAGACGCCACAGAACGCGGCATCTGATTAGGGTCTGCACTGTATTACATTCTAGAATTTCTATAAAACATGCCACCATAAAATCTAACGAGAGGCCCCTTCTTTTGGAAATAGACCAGCCCAAAGAGGTGGAGTAGAAGAGTCCGTTCGGCCCAAATAGGTTTATTACTTGATTTGGGTATAAGTGGACTGGTAGATTGTCAGTGCAAACTACACATATTCAGACCATAATGTGCATGTTCGCATGGATATGTTGTGTGACTTGCTTGTTATTTCTTGACGTACTGGAATAATGAAGCGTATATAAAAATAATATTGTTTTTATTTTTTCTTCTCTTATATGCTCTGTTAATTAGTTATAATCGTGATCCTAAAGACTATCACTTTAGATTGGTAACATATCCTAAAACCTGACTATACAACTATGATCCAGAAAGTAAACAAGAGTCAGTGGAGTAGAAGCACATGAGGTTACCAAAAGTTCAAAGCATCTAGATCTTGCAAGAATATTTTGTCCACTGTATTTTGAACTGACAAAAGTATGAGCCGTAAAAATTATTTACCATATAACACAACAATAAATAATGCCACATCGCCTTATTCACCTAATCTTGCACCTAGTGACAGTCATTGTTCCAAACTGAAAAAAAGCATCTGCGTGGAAAACGTTATAGCGATGATAATCAAGTAATGTTGATCAAGTTTGGAATAAGGCCAAACCAGACTTCTAAAGAAGTGATATTAGTGACTTAGTGAAGAGATGGACCGAATGTTTCGATTTACAAGGAAACTGTTTAGCCAAATAATACTTAAAATCCATGCGTCTTTATTAGGTATGTTGGGCTAAAACATTTGATATCCCTCCTATTAAACGAGTCCAATAATGTGGAATGTTTGCGTGCTTTGGCGAAATTAACGACTATCGTATGAAAGGAACATGAATGTAAAATACTTTTTATTAAATGCGTTTTGTGTACGTTTTATGCCCGAGAAAGATCGCCTTTTCGCTATCGGTAAAAAAATGCTTTATTTGCGCCATAACCAAGTGTTGTAATACTGGTGTAATATGATACTTACTGGCGTTATGAAACTGTCGGACGCGATGTTATACGATATATAATACAGCTTTGCCGGTGCATATAATTTATTAAATATTGACAATATTTACTTTGACCAAATGGTGGACCGCATATACCCTACAGAACTCAAATTAGATAGAGCAAATTCTTCCGATACCGAGGCACCTTTTTTGGATTTGAATCTATGTATATCTCATGGACTTTTCTCTTACCCTTTTTTCCTACAAGATGCACCAGTCTTCACAGGACAACTTTGTGGGTAGCCAAGGACAGAAAAGCGTCTTCAGGCAGACAGCAAAGACTCTGATCAGCCAATGCACAGGCGGACCAGAGTCTCCGCTGGGAGATTAGGCAATCTTGCAGGCGTACAGCAAAGACTGGCCAATGCGCATACGCGGATCCAAGTCACCGCTGGGCGCACAAGAAATCTTGTAGTAATGTTTTGCCCCGGCTCATATTTCTACTCAAACACGAGATATGCGAGGACCCAGATGATAATACTACTACATGTAGTCTGATCTGGGCCTTTTCTATCTCGCGTATAACATTTCTTTTTTGAAACTACAGAGGACCATGTAAAGCCTTGATATCCATGGAAAAGGACTTACTTGTCGAAGAAATGGAAGTTTAGAATAAAGCAAATAACTTTTGTTTACTAAATATTTCTTACTTGGACACAATTCGGTACCACATATTAATGTGTCATTGGCCGACCCGGGACAATCGTCACCACCGTAGAAGGGTCCATGGCACGTGCGATTACGCACTCTTATTCCTCCGCCGCACGTGACTGTACAATCACCCCAGACTCCCCATTCTTTCCACACACCATCAACTATAATGGAAGAGAAAACACGTTTGAAGATATGTCTTTGGCTTTGCCCGCCGTGGTTCAACTATTGGTTTTCATTTACTCTGGCATACAGTAGAATTAGCCATGAGTACTCGTCTTTGTTTATTATAGTGATTAATTTGATTTTTATGTTTTCGCTTTGATGCATTGACTGAGTTGGGAGCCTTTATGCGAACCTAATTTTTATGTATTTCTGTATTAAGAGTAGCATCGGGACCCAGGGTGAAGTTAGCTAGCTGTAAAAGTGCTTTAAACCCCCCGGTGGTTTGCTCTACCGACCGTTCTAAGGCGGTGGTCCCGGTGTTTGTCTTATTCTTTGTTGCTTTGTGGTTTATTCTACAAGGCGATTTGTTGTATGTCTTTCCGTGTGTCATTTTGTTCTTGTGTTTTTCAGTCCTTTTAGTATTGCCATTACCTCGCTTGGGGAAGAGAGGGCTAATCTTAGTGCTTTTCGTACGTTTGTTCGGTTTGTGCTTGTTTAGATTTGTCGGTTTCCTCTTCCTCTTGGGGTCTGGAAAGGGCTGCGGTTTGTGATTGTGGCACTCCCTTGACTTTTCTCTTACTTTTTTTTAAATACAAGCAGAGACTTTTCCTGCCAATTTCAAAGCGAAAACAAACTTTTCAAATATACTGAAAATATTACCACCAAAAAATGAAATTTTCAGATAAAAATTCTGATATTTTTCATATTTCTGCTCAAAACATAGATTGTCGGCACTTGTTAGAACAGCCATGGCGAGGTGATTCTAGCGAGTACCCTCAATATATGTTTTCGAGCAGAAATAAGAAAAATAATGTATACCCCTGTAAACCCCAGTTTATGTAAAAGTGGGGTTTAAGAGGGTCAACATTTTATAGGCATGTTTACGTGACGTAAACGGGGACAACTTGGATTACATGACTTTGCTTCCCCAGTATTCAAATCCTGGGAACTGCTGTTATAGATAATGATTTGTTCCCGTTTAGATAGCTATACCTCACGCCATGATCATGTAAGCGTCATTAAAGTTCCATAAATGTTAAAGTATGTCACCCTAGAATTTCTTAAGTCTGTCTTAGACATAAGTTTGTGATTCGTGATTGTAGGAAGTCCTGGGTATCTGTACATATGTTTTCTTGACGAAACTTGGTCTATGTTCAGATGCAGTTATTTGTTCACAAGAACGCTGTACTTTGTGATTATGGCATTTACTAAATAACATAATTTATATCAAATCCTTTTGAGCACGTGTTGGTTTTATTTTGACAAATGTTTACTAGCACTGTAAATGGTATATCTCACTTTAGTTATTTCAAAGATAGTGACAGCTGTTGAAATTGCGATGAACTTTCCTTAGGGTGCTTAACTATTTTCTTGGTGCATACATTGATCTAATTTAGTCTGAAGATTCCCAAAAGGGTAATTGGCAAACAGTGCAGAACCAGATTAGACGCGGCAGAATGCCGCATCTGATTAGGTCTCTACTGTTAAAATATAATTTTTTAGGCATTCTCCTTAGGAATAACTAAATCGCATGGCCGCACATATTCCTAAAATTGAAGTTCGGCACTTTCAATATATATGGTGTGTGTGTGTCGTGGGGAAGGGAGTGTTTTCAGTTTAAAATGGGTTTATATATATATATATATATATATATATATATATATATATATATATATATATATATATATATATATATATATATATATATATATATATATGTATCATCATAGCTTGAGAATAGGACCCAAAATTATTATTATGCAAGCAGCAAGTATAAAAGGTCTAGGCTATCGTTACCTACATATACATAAAGGGTTTTTTTCTGAAACCGAACTAGCCCAGCAGGTATACAAAGCTAAAACAACGTCGATTCAAAGTCGATTCAGACGTTGAATTATCATTGAATTGATGTTGTTTCAACGTTTTGTGCCTGCTGGGTAATTTATCTTACGATGCCGCAACTGCTGTCCTTTCGACATCATTTGGAAAGACGTTTATTTTTGGCATTTTATTTTAAATGAACATATTTAAGTCTGATTGATCGTATCGTAACCGAAACAATTCGTCTTGTCTACTTCTACGTATTGGTCTCAAATGTTTAACCTAAAATTCAATTCATGGCCAAAATAAGTCAGACCTATACAATTTCCATGGTATAGTGATTGTTTTTTGAATATTTATCAAAGAAAATAGTTTTTGCTTGTCTTTGCTGATGTTAAATTATTGATGTTTCATGATGTTTCACAACAATATTGTGAAATTTTTGGAAGCTTTGAACAAACAAAAAAATGTTGAAAATCTGCGTTCAATTTACCTACCGTACAAATTTCTGCACAATTTACAGCCATTTTTTATACTATGGGAAAAAGTGCAAATGTTTGATTTTTCATACCAACGATGAGAATAAAACTTTTCGTGCACAGGTAGTTAAAGAAAATGGTCATGATAAAACACTGCATATTTACTCCTTGTATAAACGATAGGCAAAAAAAAAAAAAAAAAAAAAAAAAAAAAAAAATGAAAAAAGAAAAAAAAAGAAAAGAAAACGATTTTCCGAAAGCTGTCGAACGCAGAGTACCTTCTGTTTCAACACGCTGCAATTGTTTTTATCGACTTTGCTCTCTTACTAATTTGATACTATCTATATCCATTTTCTAAGTATCTTAAATAAAAAAAACTACTATCGTCTGTAACTAATTTATTAAAAAATAAACTAAAAAACGAATATACAATGGAATTATATGACATGCTTAGAACTAAAAATATCATACTTGGACAATTGTGTGTGTTGCAGTCTTGGGAGTCATTGAAAGCACCAACACAAGGCGCTCCATTATAAAATGGTCCATGACATGATCTATTCCTCCACTGTATTCCTCCGCCACAAGTGACGTCACACTCTCCCCAGTCACTCCAGGATGTAAATACCCCATCAACTGCAAGTAATCCCATCGTCATAATTTTGCACTCGAGTTGGCATGAATGTATATAATGAAATATTTAATATTATACAACAAATAATATATCAGTATGAACACAGTGACGATAAATTTTAGAAAAAATGTGTATTACATTTCCGGTTCATTTCATCTTGTGTTTCGTTTAAGTTTTATCTTATTTGACTACAATGCGCTGGAGTTGGTATAGCATTTTGCAACCCTGCTAAAACTACAAACTGAATCAGAAAAAATGTCCACGGACAAGCACAAAGTCAATGTTATGTACTACTTAGCACACTACTGGCAAATTCAACAGGCAGTACACTGACGATATTCTTCTTAATTTTCCTCCAAAATAAGAGTTGACATTCCATGCCAATTGTCTCGTCAGGAGACAATTGGCATGAAATGTTAATCATATTTTCTGCGAAAAATAAGAAAAAGATTTCAAAATATCGTTTGCTAATTGTTTTCCAAAATACTTAGCGCTAATAAAAATCATTGCATCGCATCACTCATTACTGTTTTTGCAGATATATGTATTTAAGCACAAGTGCTGAGAAATCAAACAGCATATTTATACTGCAGTATTGATAACTCGCATTTGTTATGAATTCAGAAGCAATTTACTGATTAATTATTCATTATTTAATAATATAACAATATGATTTTATGTATTATATGTCAACGCACTAAACTAGTACCGCAGAGTGTTGTATCTTTATATTAAAATTGACTCTAGAAACTGACTGATAAAGTGAAATGAGCAAATAAATGTGGTATAAATTTTTTTATCTTGTTTGTACAAAGTTATCTTGTTAGTAAAGTGGCACAATGTGCTACACTAGAAACAAATAATTTGATGCTCTGTGCATATCAATAGACTGAATATCTTTTGTGATTGTATTTCGTTGTAAATCAAAATAATCTGCAAACCATTAATTTGAAAGAAATATAAAAGTGTAGAAGAAAATTGCTAATGAACAAAGTTCAGTTGTAACTTGATTAATATTTAAACTGAGCTGATACGTCAGTTGGGGAAGAACACTTTATAGTACGAAAAGTTCATAGAGAATGTGATGCACCTTGATATACACACTTGTTATTTAATTGTAATTACATCAGTTATATTATAAAAAGGCGAAAGGAAAGTACCTGAATCTAGGAAATGCATTTATTCCAAATGCTGACATTTCTATGCCAATCAGATGCTTTTTCATGTTCCAGTCTTAACCGTAAAATATCCCAAAAACTCATAGATTTGTTTTTCAAAATATCAAGATCTCAACAGACAAAACATCGTATTCTAATATTATCCCTATATGAATAAGCATTCCGTATAAATAAATATCTATTTTCCTACGTATGATACCAACCACGTCACCTAGCTATTCCATGATTTCAAACATAGCAACACTAGTCAGATGGATGTACAGAAAATGTAATACACTATAATTATGTTTGTCTGCTAGCCATTTACTTCTATAGGTGTACAGTCATGACACAAAAGTAATAAAAAAGGTAAGAGAAAAGTCCAGGGAGTGCCACAATCACAAATCGCAGCCCTTCCCAGACCCCAAGAGGAAGAAAAAGCCTATTTGAACTTTTCTCCATGTGTCCGTCAGTGTTACTCGTACTGTTTGATTTTGAAACCCCGTGTAATGATACAGTATATAACAGCTATCAGCTGCATTCAATAACAATTTGACCTTCTCCCCAACGATATTCTCAAAAGCTAATAGTCAAAGCACATACTGAAACACACAGATTGACAAATGTCCAGGTGGCTATTTAATTATTATGCTGCGTTTAAATAATATCTGTCATCATTTTAAAACATTGGCTTGATGTTTTATATGTATATGAAAATCGAAATTGTCAATCCATGATAATAACCTCGTCTGGAGACCCAGTTAATGCTATAATCGAAATGCAATGGAGATGAAATTGTATGGAAAATATAAGATTGATAGCAATTAATCGACATTTGCGTATGTTGCCAGATCGCGTAATACTCAAGCTTTTTCGTCTGCATTTACTTGTAGCTACATCGATGGCATAATTTATTTTTGTCTGCAACTTAAAAAAAAAGTTCTTCCGTTAGTGTTTTCGTGTCAGCAGCGATCCCTCGACTGTGTTTCATCACAGTGACATATGTTGATTCACGTTTTTAAATGCCGTTTCATTGGTTGATTTAAGGAACCTCTATGCGATCCGAACTACTTTTTTGTATTTCTTTACAGCATTTGAACCTAGAGTGAAGAATCGATTTAAATTCCCGATAGGTTTACTACTAACCATTCTTGTGGCTGCTCTCTGCGGGGCTTTTGTCGTATTTTGTTGTCTTTGTCTTAAATATGTTTGATGGGTCCGAGGTAATTTGTGCCTTTGGTAGGTTATGTTCGGTGATTGTGGCTCTTCCTGGACATATTTTTGACTATTTGGCATGTAAACGTAACTCTTTTGAACAGTTTTGAACAGTTCAGGCCCCGAGGTTATAAAACGTTTTTCAGTTGAGCATGAAATTTTCCCTGCTAAAAATTATGAAAATGCCAACAATAGTTAGTATTTTCATATTTATTAGGAGAGAAATTTTCATGCTCAGCTATGTTTAGCAAGAAAAAAATTGCAATTGTTAGTTATTTGAGATTTATTAGCATGAAAAATTCCATGCTCAGCTGAGTTGAGCATGAAAAAAGTTTTATAACCTCGGGGCCTGAATGAGAAGAACCCCTTGATATAAAATACTATTAATAACATGAAGATTGTGCACATGTTTGTCGTTTTTGATCGGGTCCACCATAGCATGTTCCTTTTGCTTTGTTGCAAAAGAATGTGAACAATACTGGTTAACCGTTTAGAGGACTTCGCCTGCCCAGTGAACGTGTGGTTAGGTAAACTGACCGCGCTCGACATGACCTCATTTGGTTGAATGGGCCGTTTAATCTTAACACAAACAATTATATTGCTTTGACATTATATTGCTATCGAATTCTCGCATTTGTTTCAGAATGGATTCTATGTTTCAATGCGGTTTACTGTGTTGATTTCATGCTAAATTCCGAATCTCTGTGCGGTTCTATTTATCAGCAATGTTAAAAATGCATCAGAAATAAGGAAAATGTAAAGTGTCTGTAAATGTCCGAGCTCTTAGCTGTACAGGTACTGACCATTCTAGTACTGTTTTCTGTGACTGTTTCTACATGTATTTGCCATGTTGATCCAGGGTCTACCTAGTTTGTTTGTATCCTTTCTTGGTTAAATTTGTTTAAAAAATATGCTCGCCAAGGGTCACAAGAAATTGTATAGTTTAGTAACTTACATGTACATGTTAATTACCATTGCTATTAATATCTTCAATAAAACAGATCCGGACTCTAAAACACTCGAGTCAGTCAATTCATAAAACTCGTTTCAAAGCAGTTATGGAGCATTGATGTAAAATGCATGAGAAATACTAGCAAAATGTTCTATATTTTCTTTCATTTAAATATATTGGATGAACATATGAGTCATAAGTGCGGCAACACTTTTGGCACATGACTGTACACATATATCGCAAATCCCATGTATAAATTAAATAAATGTTACGATCTCCTAAACTCAACATTATGCTTGATAAAATAAAATATTCAATATTTAACAAACTGGTCTTCTTTATAAGCTGCCCATTAAATGATAAACGAAAAAAATGTAAACTGCATCAACATAGATATTTCATCCAAATAAAGTCTAAACTTTATTTTCTACTCACTACATTTAGATTAAAATCATCACTTATAATTCATATATGGCTGAAGTAATTTCAAATGTTGCTTAAGTAATAAAAGGACATGGTATGAGAATACGTCACAGTTTAATTTGTCCAAGAAACAAACGGTAATAGCTACTGTATGTATTATTCCTAACCAGATAATCTTATCTATTCTAAGTATTGGGACAGAGATATTTGACCGTAGCACGGCGTATGATCAACGTCAAGAATGTTTGCCACTCATTAAGATGTTTAGAAACATTAACAGGCGGTAAGCCGGACGTTCAAACATTTCGACAGGTAAATTAAGCAGTTACGGTGTCCCAATATTTAGGGTAAATGCGTTATATACAATAATGACCTGTAGCCTATATAAACCGCGACTCATCAGGAAAACATGCCTATATCATATTGACCCCCTTAAACCCCAATTTTATATAGTAAAACTGGGGTTTACAGGGGTATACATTATTTTTCTTATTTAACTCAAAAACATAGATTGTGGGTACTCGAACGAGTACCCACAATCTATGCTTTGAGCAGAAATATGAAAATTATCAGAGTTTTTTATCTGAAAATTTTCAGTTTTTTGAGGTGAAATTTTCTATGTATTTAAATAGGCGTGTTTTCGTAATGTGAAAAACTATTCTTTCAGACATGTGCGCCCGGCAATGACTTCAAACATCCTGAACATCTGCGCAGTCTAATCAGAGTCTTTGGGTGGACAGTGAAAATTGATCAGACTGTGCAAATGTGCATACAGATGTGTTGTGTCACTGGATGATTAATTTAAGGATGTTGGATACAATTTTATTCTTTTCCCATGCCATGTCTCCTCGATTACTTGCATATTCCTTCATTTAGAAAATTACCCTTATATTGATCTGAAGTAATATGTTATAATATGAGAATCTTCAACATGAACTAACTATAGAACTCATAGATGTATAGAAATTCCATAACAAGTATAAAACGTGATTGAAACTTCCACCTTAAAGCTTAGCAATACTTTTACAATAAAAAAAAACGTGTATACTGAGTATAATAATATGTTTTAATATTATGATCACCTATCCGAACTAATGATTATGGCTACAAGAAAATAAACTTCTAGGTTATCAATAACAACAAAAACGCATATATGTGAATCAAAATTGTGCTCATTGAGAAACTACATTATGTGAGTGTGAATCGTGAGGAATATCAAAAGGGTAGGAGAAGGGTATGCGTATAGCACGTGGGCGTGAAGTGTAGTCAAAGCGCATCTGAAAAGAAAATGGCTCGCTGGTAAATGCGCTGTTTGTTTTTTATTGTTTCTTGGAATTTCACTCATATGTTTCCACCATTGGTAATAACTTTTTCACTTTAAACGGAACCGCTGTGTTGAACTTTCACATATTGTTGATTTCCGTCAGCATTCCTGTTATACGATTTGGAAACGAACTCTTGATTGATAGCTCCGTCAGTTCTATGTATATTCAGGTGCAGTAGCCTAAGCGAGGGCTACTTTACCATGATGTTTGAAACACCAGCGAGACACAATGAGATCTTCCGTAGCTAAAGAGCTTAGGAAAACTTCATTGTCTCGCCGCTAAGACCCTTCAAACACCTTCACCAGCTGAAATAAAAACTCATATGAAAAGTAGCACGGTATGCCGAATTTCTGACCCGGGCAATGATGTGTATTGCAAGCCTGACTATCAACTGCAGGTCCAGAACAGTTAGCGCCACCATAGAACGGTCCCTTGCAGTCTCTGTAGCGATCTTGTATTGCTCCTCCACAAGTAACGCTGCAGTCATCCCAAGCACTCCATGGTTGCCAGATACCATCCACTTAAACAGATACAAAAACAAATATGCCTCAACATGAGTAAACGTACCTTCTGACATGTGTGCCAAAGGAAGACTGGTTAATTAAAATGTGCCCAGTGAAAATTCTGATCCGACTGTGTGAATTCGCAGACTAACCAGAATCTTCGCTGGGCGCACATGTCCGAAGGTACGGTTTCTGACGTTACGATTCAAATATAAATACTCTTTCAATTATGCGTATCCGTTAATTGCTAGAGTAGAATTTTGCTACATTTAGTATCCAAATATACATGCAAGATATTTTCTATTTTGATATAATAATACATGTATGATATTATAACTCAATTAGGTATAATAATAATTTCTTTAGCATTGCTGTGGAATAAAAGTAAAAAAAAGATTGCCTTTGGAAACAAAAAACACACAAAATCACAAAAATTCGGTTTGATTGAGTCTCTTCATATGCAACACTGTAGTTTGCGAGGCTTCATACGCCCCATAGCGCCGGCTAAAGCGGTATCTGATTTTCAAAATAACCAGGATGGCTCAATGATCCCAAAGGAAATAAGATATACCCTGCACTATGATGATGTACGCGGAGAGTTTTTACGGCCGCCACACGGCAAAACACCAGCTACAGTAGAGTAAAATAAAAGTCAAAAAGGACTGCCTTTGGAAGTCGGCTTTTAATGGCGACAAGGGCAGAGTGGTAAGCTTTCCACGAAGTGTAGCAATGTTCATTGCCGTTGGTGCCTGGATCTGACTGCGGTGCTTGACTTCGTGGAAGACCCCATAAAACACTGCATTTGGTGGCAGCAATTGGATTTAAGATGACACCACCATCAATTCCAGACAAAAAATAGCCAGGATTGATGCCCCTGGCAGAGTAACTATAACCTTTTTACTTTCTAGTTTCTCTGAGAATAGAAAGGAAAGCAATGGTCAGGAATCGATACAGAAAAAACTTTTGTCCAAGACACCAAAGGGAAAGAAGGACACACTAAAAGCAACGGCACCACAATCAAAACAATACAATCAGAAAGCCAAAAGAACAGTATCTGTCCCAAAATGTGGCCAAACGGCTATCCAAAATAAAAATTTCACCAGGAAATACATGCAAAGACATACATTGACAGAAATTGTAAACCATAGCAGAAGCACTGTCGACCTTTATTGCGACGTCGATACAGTGGTTTGGTTATCCATGAGGTTAAGCAGTGTATATTGCGGGTAGTACCTAGATTGTTGAAACGCTACGCTTGACTTCGTAGACGACCCGCCAAACACTACAATAAGCGATGTAATTAGGGTAAATACGACACAAGAAAATCAAACCTCTTCTGTAAATAACCGAACCATTCGGTCAGAATTTCATTACCAAGTAGTGTAAGCCCAGATCAGACAGATCCTTAAAACCAATCTGATGGCGATATATATCATATTAACCACATATATTTACTCCCTCATGCATGCATTCCTTCTACTTCATATAATTTATTTTCAGTTACGTCACTGTAGAAGCTATAGGTTGAAAGCGAATACTCTTGTCAGTCTAGGCATTTGGATATTACTGTGATAAACACAGATAACAATGTAAAAAAGGTAAGAGATATGTCCAGGGCGTGCCACAATCACAAACCGCAGCCCTTCCCAGACGTTAAGAGGAAGAGGAAACCGACAAATCCAAACAAGCACAAATCGATCAAACATTCGAAAAGCACTAAGATTAGCTCTTTCTTTCCCAAGCTAGGTAATCGCAATGCTAAAAGGACTGAAAAAACACAAGAACAAAATGGCACAAGGTAGGACATATAACAAATCCCCTCGTAGAATAAACCACAAAGCACCAAAGAGTAAGACTAACACCATGACCACCGCCTTAGAACGATCAGTAGAGTAAATCACCGGGGGTTTTAAAGCACTTTTACAGCTCGGCATTGAAATAACTTCATTTAGGTTTCAAACCCAAAGTCCATTTTACAAGATGCATCGATTCTGTTGTTAAATGATTGTCAAGTCCGTCAGTTAATTAATTCAACATATCGAAAGAACTCATGCTAGGTAAGAAGTGTGTACAACGTTTGATGTTTGTCTGATATTAATTAATTTTCTTTTTCTTTGAAAATGTTTGGCTCACATTTTATTTATAGAAATAGAGTTTTACTGACAAGTGCTAATGAACGCGAAGGCGATGTTGAATTTTTATTTCATTATTTCACATGAACGGACTCAATCAAACTGAATTTGCTATTGTATATTTTTCAACTGTTCTCATTTCCAAAGGATCACTTCCGGAATACTTAATGTGTCTAATGTTTTAATCAGGAATGATGCAAATCTGTTTGAAAATTGAAAATTCTTGCAACCACAGAAAAAATATCAGTTACAACCCAGTCATTGTGTCTTAGGCAGCAGCATGTAAGAAACAGATCCTAATTCTTTCACTTCACAGCCTTTAATCTTCCTACACAGAGTAACCATTCACCAATGGATGAAAAGAGAGAGATTATTGAGATTATTTCTGTCAGTTGTCTGAGCCAGGCTCGAACACGAAACCTTCAGCACTGCATTCAAACGTAGTAATGACCCAGCTACTGCGCTTCACTTATTGAATACGTAGGATAATCATGCATAATTAAGCACAGAGCAAAAGCGATACAGCACGTTTGAGTCATTGCAAGGGAGCACATGCATGCCCATCACGAAAACGCGCCTATATAATTTTGACCCCCTTAAACCCCACTTTTGTATAGTAAAACTGGGGTTTACAGGGGTATATATTATTTTTCTTATTTCTGCTCAAAAACATATATTGTGGGTATTCGTTAGAACCGCCTCGCGGAGGCGGTTCTAACGAGTACCCACAATCTATGTTTTGAGCAGAAAATGAAAAATATCAGAGATTTTTATCTGAAAATTTTCAGTTTTTGGAGGTGAAATTTTCTATATATTTGAATAGGCGTGTTTTCGTAATGCATATTTGATGACTGTATGGCTAACTGTTTATTATAAATAAATTAAAAATTAGAACTGAATTTACAAATATCGACGTGTGTAGACTGTAAAGTAGGAGGCATCGTCATAAGACAATACCCTACTATTTGCATCTATGCTAATAAGGAAGTACATGTAAGGGTAGATGATAGTAGGTCTCATATTAAATCAGAAAAGATGTTCAGCACTAGGGTTAACGAACAAATGACAAATTCATTAGACCGTGAAATAAAGGTTATCGTCACGAAATGATATATTACTGCTTGAGTCATGTTTGGTTCACTGTGATGTTTCATTGATAAGGTGAAGGACCCCTAATATATGTTTGTACTCTGGAGCTGCAACAAATCTAAGGATGAGATTTTCGCGAGTAAAACTTGTTTAATACACCAGTTGGTTTTTTAATGATCGTTCCAGGGTGATTTCTCTGTTGAACTTCTTTGTTCGTGGGTAGTTAGTTTTGTTTTGTCATTTTTTGTTCCTTGTCTCTTCTTCTATCGGTACCTTGGAGGTGCTGTACTTCGTGACTGTAGCATTTTCTTTGTATCTTTACTTGTACATTCTTGTCATGGAGGAGGATAAGTATGCCATGTTTGTTAGTTAGCCAAGTATAAGCTACTCCGTTACAGTTGACACAAACTGGCGTTCTAACAATCAGACGGATAAACGGATGGACGATAGTCCAACCCCAATATGGCTATTGTTTTCTTAAAGCCGGCGCGACAAAACAGTGTTTGATGGGCGACATAGTACTGATACAAATGAGGACTGAAAAGGGCTACTATATATACGACTTTCTTTAACAAAAAATGACAATTCATTAACAATTAACATGTTAAAAAATAGAGTCTATAATCGATTCTCTTGAAAACAAATACAAAACTAGAACAAAAATCGGACTCTCGGTTTTATTGAGACGCCTTATATAACAGATGTTAGTTTGCAGGGCTGCATAAAAGCAGCTAAGAAAATTTCAGTATATATAGCTCTCCTTAGCAACAAAAATAGTGCTTCCTGCATAAAGGCTGGTTGTTGTCAACTATTGGCGGATTGTCGGATTTCACCTTAGTGGAAATAAATAGTATTTGCAGGGCGCAACTACAAATTCGGGACCTAATTAAATCAAATATTATTGAAAGTAACCAAACCTGGACAATTGAACTCATTACAAGTCCTGTTCTCCATGTCGGGTCCAGTGCAATCAGCACCATCATAGTACGGCCCATCACATGATCTGTTCCTAAATTGAATTCCACCGCCACAAGTCACGTCGCATTCTTCCCATGGCGACCAGCTGATCCATACACCGTCAACTTTGAAACAGAAAAAAATACAATATGAGCACACACAGATTTTATGAACCTCTACTCACTGGGTCTATTTTATTAAATATTTTTTTTCAAAATAAGTACAATACATTATATGAACGCACTTTTAATTAAAAACACTGACAAAACCATCTTAAGATATAAGCAAATTAAGCATGTATAAAACTGTGAGATTAGGATATGCAGAAGTTATAAATGAAACTCTATAATATATCCAAAAATGGCCTAATCTACGCACTGGGTCTATTTTATTGAATACCGTTTTCAAAATAAGTACAGTACATTATATGAATGCACTTTTAAATTAAAACACTGACAGTACCATATGAACAAACAAGCAAATTAAGCATGTATTAAACTGTGAGATTAAGGTATGCAGAAGTCATATGTGAAACTCTATAATATATCAAAATATGTTCTAGATATCTCACTGGCTTGTATTGCCTTAAATATATACCAAGTTGTTTGTGTTGAGGTTTTACGGCCCAGTCAACCCAATGGGGTCATTTCGAGCGCGGTCAGTTTACCTAACCACACATTTACTGGGCAGGCTTTGTGATTGTGGCACTCCCTGGACTTTTCTCTTACCTTTTTTAGTCCTCTAAGCGGTTAACTAGTATTGTGCACATTCTTTCGCCAGAAACTTACAACTGCCCTTATTGAATCAGCGGAAGGGAGAGAATGACCGTAGAAAATACTTCATGATCAAGCTCCACGAAAGAATGCTGCCGACATCGGCGGGGGTTGAACCCGTGACCTCCTGGTCTCCAGTCGGACAGCGCATCCAACTGACACACCGAGGCCGGGTATATACCAAGTAACGTCAGTATACAATGAAATGACAGTGTTCTATTTCACGGAATATTACGCACTTTATGACTTGCCAAACATTACATAGACTTTAACCAAAGCTGAATGTCAAAGCGGGTATACAGATGATGTTTTTTTATCGTTTTTCTACGAAAGCATGTGCTTTGGGTGCTCATTAGACGCACCTCGCCATCAATATCTACAACATATGTTTTTGGATAGAAACATTTCAATGTTTTTGTTGTAAATGTATATTATATCACTAAAACATACCTATATAATTTTGAACCCCTTAAACTCCACTTTTAAATTGTAAATTTGGGGTTTACATGGATATACATTATTTTTCTTATTTCTACTCAAAAACATAGACTGTGGGTACTCGTTTGAACCTCTTCGGCAAGGCACAACCTATGTCTTGAGCAGAAATATGAAAAATATCAGAATTTTTATCTGAAAGCTTTTAGTTTTTGGTGGTGAAATTTTCAATATATTTGAATAAGCGTGTTTTCGTAATGTCTGGAGCTAGGTTTTAACTTGCATTGAAGCATAGCTATATTGTAAAACATCCGTACATCAAATTATATAGGCGACAATACTTCGTTTTTTTTTCATTTTTTCAGTCGCCGGTCATCGACACCACTATTTACAATCCACTCATCCAGAAGATTTTTAGACTAATCAATAGGTTGTAACATAGAGCTGTTCCATATAGGACAACTATGTTAAGGAGATAAGATGGGTAAACTTCCCATTAAACACTTAGTGCGGGTTCAATATAGAAATCTTGCTGACCTTAGAATCAGAAAGATATACAATTTATTATGACTGGAAAGCAGGTTTGGACATCCCTGTATATAAACACCTGTATAGCAGATATGCATATAGCGCATTTCGTGAAACAGGCATGTTTCTACGGCGGCCGAGTTGATATTTAACAAATTTCTACTTTGCCTAAACTTAATTATTCAGACTTAGTTCATAAAAAAAATGCTCAATGTTTATTTTCTCATTAGCATATGCGACTATGAAGCTAAGCTTGACACTAAGGATGATTCTGCATTAAAGGGAGCGTAACCCGGTTTACTGCTGGAAACCAATTTTAAAAGTTGGCATGCAAACTATATTTCAAGTATACTTTTTTCATTATCATTTATTGGAAGGTTCATAAAATTGGATTAGTCCCCAAAATGCCAGATTTCTGATCCAATATGGCCACTACGATAAGTTTATGAGAAAACGCTTGTGATGGAAATTTTACAATACGTTTTTGAACGACACATTTTAAACATTACCAGGCACTTTTCGTGCGTTCTTACTAATGATTCTTATTATATTAATTCATATACAATACAGTTTTAAACTTATATAGTCTTAAAAATACATGTTAGGGAAGTTCTCTGCAAATTGTGTCATGTCTGCAATTCTAAAACATTTGTTGACGGACTACAATCCGTAAGAATATACGAAAGACCAAACACAATAAGTCAAGTAATTTCCGCAAACAAAACTGTTTTCAAAATTCCATAAAATACAAGTCGTTTAACAAAACGCGACAACAGTTTAAAATTTGCAGTGCTAATTTAAATTTAGACAACAACCGTACAGAGTAATTTGTCTATTGCGAATCGAGTGTATTTACCTGTTTATTATATACATAATAGAACTTACTGTTGCTGGGCAAAGCTCGACAACATAACAATGCAAATGGCATGCTTTTTGCAAAAAAGCAATTAGTTTAGAATTGCTATACAGTGGATTAGCATTATACAATATCCAGGCTTTATATATGTATGAAAATAAGCTGTATACCTTATCGAGTTAAGGTTTGTGTTAGTTTGCAAAATATGATAATGAGAACCCTGACTAAGTCCTGAACATTTTTTTTCTTTACGTATTTAAACAAACACATTATCACCACAGTGAGTCGCAAAAACATAGACAGTCTGATGCGATGGGTCATTGTATAAACTCAAGCGTTATGTATTTATAACTGAAACGGGCACAGCATTTTCTAAAATGTTACATGTGCGCCAAGCAAAGACTCGGCTCAGCCTGTGCCAATGCCAGTCTGACCAGAGTCTTCGCTACGGTCTGTAACCGCTTTGGTCCTTGGCTACTCAGAGAGTGCCCTGAGAAGACTGATTAGACTTCTCACACTACATTTGGTATGTCTACGTTTATTATACGTACTTGGACAGAAATGTGTGTTACATTCTCTCGAGTCCTCCAGTGGCTCTGAGCAATTGGCTCCACCATAGAAAGGGCCAATGCACGTCCTATTACGCCACTGTAAACCTCCACCACAGGTGACGTTACATGAATAGAACTTCGACCACTCAGTAAGGACACCATCCACTGTAATGTATCAAACCTAGCTACTTATTGCGGGGCCATGAGACCTATCATTAAGGATAAGGCCAATAATTTCAAATACAGTATTTAGCATAAGAATTTTTAACAAATGCTTCAGCAAAGGCTGCAGACCCAGATCAGATATCTGATCAGGACCTATACAATTTATCACGCTTTCAGCAATTTTTAAACATATCAACAGGCGCTAAAATGGACTTTATCTTATTTTAGAACAAGTATAGTAAGGAGTCATCACGAAAACATGCCTATATAATTTTGACCCCCCCCCCCGCTTAAACCCCACTTTTATATTTTAAAACTGGGGTTTATGTTTTCTTATTTTTGCTCGAAAACATAAATTGTGGATACTCGTTAGAACCGCCTCGCTGAGGCGGTTTTAACGAATATTCACAATCTATGTTTTGAGCAGAAACATGAAAAAATATGTTGTTTTTTTATCTGAAAAATTTCAATTTTTTGGAGATGAAATTTTCAATACATTTGAATAGGCGTGTTTTCGTGATGTAAATAATACGAATACTCAGAGTAAACACAGTAAGACACAGAAATGATGCAACCCAGGAAAACCCACAATCATGTATTTTCTGGTCATCTCTATTCCCCTCGGTTCCTAATTCTGAATATATAAAGAAGGGAGTCGTGATTTTCAATGATTCTAAGCAAATGTAACAATTCTTATTTTATGGCGACTTAATCTACACATTCAGAAAGTGTGTTGGCAAATTTTATTTTTGGTACAATATCACACGCAACAAAAAAGTAGGTAACAACATGGATATTGTGCGGCAGACTCGTGACTGTTGCAGTTCCTTTTTTCTCTTCGTTTTCTCTTTGTTCGTTGTCTGTTCGGTCTGTTTTCGACAAATTGTTGTTTTTCTTTGTTTGTTTTGAGGTTTAACGGCCCAGTCAACACATTAAGGTCATATTGAGCTCAGTCAATGTACCTAACCACACTTTTTCTTTGGCAGGTTTAGTCCTCTCAGCGGTTAACCAGAATGAGTGCACATTCTTTCGACTGAAACTGACAAATGCTATTGTCTTATCAGCGGAAGCGAGAGAATGACGGTAGAAAATGTAAAAAATATTTTATGATCAATCTCTACAAAGAATGTTGCCGAACCCGGCGGGGATCGAACCCGCGACCACTTGATTACCAGATGGACGCGCATCCGACTGAGCCACCGAGGCCTGCAAAGTGTTGTTGGGTCAGTTGTTTACACTGGAACCATAGTATACATACACCGAAATTTCCTTAAGGTATTTTTTCATGTGATTATCATTTACAAATGAAATCAAACCACGCATTTATACGAAATCCAGGTAACGGTTATTTACAGATCCGACGTTCTTGTCGCTGCGACGTCATAGTGCAGTGTAAAGAGAATTATCTGTTAAACTTGACTGGGATATTGGCAAACAGTGCAGATCCAAATCAGGCGCCAAAGAACAACGCGACGTCTGATAAGGGTATAATATGTTTGCTTTAATTACAGGAAGTTAAGGATTAAATGAAACACTCTTAAATTCCCGTTCACGACCAATGTCCCTGCCTACACTCAGAGACAAGCGACCCACTAGTGCTGTCAGTGCTTTTGTTTTATATAGTCATTTCATGCTATTAAATCATTATTCAGTGCGGGATGTGTTCGTGATTATGGACTTCTGGACTAAATGGATATCTCGGTATTTAATTTTGTTGATGATGACGTCCACTGGAAAGGCTAATGTAGCATTAGTTTATCTTCGGGTATCCGAAGTTGAAAATAGGTGGCTGCAAAGTGAGCCCCAAAAAGCACCCGAAATAGGTACGTAATAAAAGAAACCAAGTATATGTGTTGTCTTTGTGAGTTCTATGTGTCCAAAGGAAAGCTTTTAGATTTACCAATACTCTGAAGGGGATCTACTAACGTAAAATGAGCTGGAACACAGCAACTCCTAAATAACTGTTTTTTGCGCTCAATCAAGACTTCTATCAGCCTACGCATCCACATATTCTAGCCAAAACCTCTGTCGTCTGTCTAAGAAACGATTAGATGTTTGGCTACCCATAGAGTGCAAAGCAATTACTCAGGCTGATCTGAGACTTTGTTTGGCGGACATGCAATCTGGTACGAAACGCTGTCCACAAATATTAGACAAAAAATAGTTTGAGTTAGTATTACATACCAGGACATTCAAAAGTATTACAATCTCGAGTTTGATCCCAGGGTCCAGAACAGTTTTGTCCATTGAAATATGGCCCTGTACAGTTCCTGTAGCGTGATTGGTTGCCACCACCACACGTGACACTGCATTCTTCCCAACGAACCCATTCTTGCCAAACACCATCGACTAAAAGAGAAACGAAATATTAATTGAAAAGTATTCAAATATCAGTAAAACGTTTTCCCCTTTTGTTTGTTTTTGAATGATTTGTTTTCTTAAGCAAAAACGACTAGAGCCTTAAATCTGTTACTGTCAACCAATATGTATCATATATGCTATTGTATATAACGGGATAAATTATGTATACATAAAAGTTGGAAAGTGAGAAAATCTATCAACGGACATGTGCGCCTGGCAACGCCTCAAACAGTCTGTAAACCCGCACAATCTAATATTCACCGACCGCTTTGTGGATAGCCCAGTATCCATGGCACCTTTAAACGGACAGCGAAGGTACATTATCTAAACGTGTGTATCTAAAACTTCACAAAATTGAGAAACTACCACTCGTGTGGGAACAGATTTTTACTAATGTTTTCCTAACATTACGAAAACATGCCTATTCAAATATATAGAAAATTTCACCTTCAAAAACTGAAAATTTTCAGATAAAAACATCTGATTTTTTTTTATATTTCTGTTAAAACATAGATTGTGAGTACTCCTTAGAACCGCCTCGGCAAGGCGGTTCTAACGAGTACACTTATTCTATGTTTCTTGAGCAGAAACAAGAAAAATAATGCATACCCTATAAACCCAAAAAGTGGGTTTAAGGGCGTCAAAATTATATAAGCGTGTTTTCGTGATAAAGCGTACCAGGAAAAAGTATTTGTGCTCTTGAAGAAATGAACATGTAGTACAGAGCTGAATGTGGCTAAGTGTAGTAAAATTACTTTCCAAATGCATTTAATATTCCTTTTAGCTTGATAATATTGATACATACTCAAGCAGTGTGTTTCTAAATTGAAAATCTATACTATACTCATGGAACGTTTTATAGCATATTATGTACCTTGAATTTTAGAATAAATTCATGGATCCATATTTAGGTGACTGACTACATGTTAAGGAAATGTTTCGACTACTGTGTAAAGTGGAGGCTACTTTTAAAGAATACCCCTGGAAGTAAATTCTTTCTGGTAATTAGAACATTACATCTATTATAAGCGATTTCACCAAATATATATATTACTATAGTGACTCGCTTTGAAAGGGAAGGAAAATAACACTTCTCTGATAGTGTTCTCTTTTTGTTTTAAGAATTGCTTTGGATGATCATAATGCACTTTTACATAAACAGCAACGTTCTGTTACTGGCAGTTGTCTAATGTATTTTAAACTAAAGACACATGATTAAAAGCTCATGTGAAATATTTTTTTCTTATTTCTCCACGACAAGATATGCGCCTGTGACGCGAACCAACAACACAGTTTTCATGCAGAGATAAGAAAATATGCATACTGGAGCTATGACAATCTAGACAATGTATGGACGAATGATGCACGCAAATGCGTTAGCTAGTTTGAGATTACTCTGTTTGCATATGAAAATTTACTATCTTTATAAAGCATACACTGCCTCTACTGCATCACTGTACTTACTTGGGCACTCGTGAGTATTACAGTCTTCTATACTGATATTACTCCCTGGACATTCGGCACCGCCATAGAATGGTCCGTAACAGCCACGTGACCTCATTCGTGTTCCACCACCACACGTGACGTTGCAATGCCCCCATTCTGTCCACGTATCCCATATTCCGTCAACTGTTGATGGATATGAAGCATATTTATATTTTTGATAATTGCATGAATGCCTGAAAAGTTAATATATATTTGCTTCGATCAGTAAAAATGTAAAGCCATCTATGTCCCCGCATTGTGTATGTAAATATATCTTTTTTAAACGTCTGAAATACCATTCTAGTTTTTTATTAATTATGATAATTGATAAGAGAGTAATAGTTTCTGTCGTGACTTGCTGTTAAAGTAAACATAAAAATTTATAATCATTTATTTGATTTGGAAATAAATGTTTGCATTCTGCGCCAGCGTCTATTCAATAAAGTGTTGTTTGATACATAAAATTGGTACGTTGAGACCTAATGATAGGAGTAAAAAGAAGATCAAATGCTCAAAAATTAATATGTACACTTAACGCATAATAAAAATATGATCAAAAGTCTTATGGTTTGTATATCTACCAACTGACCGAATAAAACTGTAAACTTCTTCATGTTTTCAAACTGAATTTTCGGTAACGTTTTAAATATCAGTTTCTACTAAATACCTAAGCAAAAAGTTGTAGAGGAAGACAGGTGCCGATGTTTCCAGACTGTTTCACTGATGCAACATTCATCAGTTTTGCAATTTTACAAATTTCGCAGACTTTCGAAGTCCGTGTTGATACCACGCAAACTTTAAGGTACTGTATACTGCTGAGAGCCAGTCAGCGCCTAATATTGCTGAGAGCCGATCAGCGGCTAATACTGCTGATAGCCGATATCAGCTCCTATTACTGCTGATAGCCGATCAGCGCCTAATACTGCTGAGAGCCGATCAGCGCCTAATACTTCTGATAGCCGATATCAGCCCTATTACTGCTGATAGCCGATCGGCGCCTAATACTACTGATAGCCAATCAGCACCTAATACTGCTGATAGTCTATCAGCGCATGATACTGCTTTTAGCCGATCAGCGCTTAATACTGCTAATAGCCGATCAGCGCCTAATACATGCTGTTTTGTAGCTGTAAATAAACATTCATTCAAACTTGACTTAAGTTGTTTGTGCAGTGTAGAGTTTTAGATGATCAGTTCATTTTGCTGTGTTTGCTGTTTGGTCTTCAAAGAAGTCCGTGTTGATACCACGCAAACTTTAAGGTACTGTGTACTGCTGAGAGCCAAACAGCGCCTAATACTGCTGAGAGCCGATCAGCGGCTAATACTGCTGATAGCCGATATCAGCGCCTATTACTGCTGATAGCCGATCAGCGCCTAATACTGCTGAGAGCCGATCAGCGCCTAATACTGCTTTTAGCCGATCAGCGCTTAATACTGCTAATAGCCGATCAGTGCCTAATACATGCTGTTTTGTAGCTGTAAATAAACATTCATTCAAACTTGACTTAAGTTGTTTGTGCAGTGTAGAGTTTTAGATGATCAGTTCATTTTGCTGTGTTTGCTGTTTGGTCTTCAAAGAAACTTACGTACCTTTATCCACCCATTTAAGAACATGAGAAAGCAGGAGGAAAGTAGAAAAATCATCACGAAAACATGCCTATATAATTTTGACCCCCTTAAACCCCACTTTTATATAGTAAAACTGGGGTTTACAGGGGTATACATTATTTTTCTTATTTCTGCTCTAAAACATAGATTGTGGGTACTCGTTAGAACCGCCTCGTTTTGAGCAAAAATATAAAAATTATCAGACTTTTTCATCTGAAAATTATCATGTTTTGGTGGTAAAAACTCCAATATATTTGAATAGGCGTGTTTTCGTAATGGTAATACTACATCATATCTTTAATGCTGAGTCCTAACAATAACTGATGTGCAGAGAGGCGGAACTTTTTCTCTTTAATTTCGGAAAAAACATTATCTGAATACAGAAACAAAAATTAATGTCCCAAACAGAAAGCCTCTTTGCGATGTAGGCGCCTATCTCCTTAAACCACTTTTATTCAAAGATGTTTGCAAGAACACTGATATTTAAGAACATTTTGAAAAAAAAAGATAGATAAAAAACTGAATTATAATGTACCATTTTACAAAGTAAATAAGTAAACTCGGGAACAGATACAATGACATTTCATATCAAGCCCCCAACACCAAAAGGAAAGACAGATAAATACTATTAAGCAGCCACAAAATGTACAGATGGAAAGCAGAATTGGCAACTCTTTTCCAAAAAGGTTGCAACTTTGTTACCCAAATTTAACTGAATATATCTTAAACTTACATGATTGTTAATAGAAAAAACACTAGACAGTGAAACACTACCTAACAATTAACAAAGCATACCATAAAGAAAGTACCACTCCGGAACGGACAGAAACAAACAACTCGGGGACCCAAGCTAGCTTTACAGGATTCCAACCCTCGCCTTCTAGGGTAAAACATTTATTTGTTCAGTCCGTGTGGAGGTCTTCTAATCGCATCCATGAATTTACAAGCCTTCAGATTTTGTTCTGATGGCCAAACAGTACAGTTTGGTAGGTCTGCACTGGACCGTTACAGTCTGGGAAATCCGCTCTTTCATTTACGGAGCCCATACTAATAGCTATAACCAGAAATCGTTTAGTGTTTCTGTGAACCTAGATCGCACCATTTCTACATTTTGAAGCATTCTACGCAGGTAATAAAACTGACCTGGACATTCATGGGTGTTACACGGTTCTGGTTCGACATCAGGGCCAGTACAGTTGGCACCTCCGTAGAAAGGACCAATACAGTCTCTGAACCTTTCACGCTCTCCTCTACCACAACTGTGGCTACACTCAGTCCAGTTCGACCAGGTCTCCCAAACGCCGTCAACTATAATTCAAAATAAATGTTGTTTATACATTGGCACATTATACTCGTATGTAGTGTTTATTTAAGATGATGGCAACTCTGCCAAAATTGTTTCAGTTCCTTTTGAAAAAAAGGGGATACTCTAAAAGGAACAAAAATGCTCCCATGCTCTCCTGAATGATTACTAAATTAATATTTACAAAGCTCAATCACATTACATAATAATGGAATATATACATATGCGAACAGCAAAACAGATTGTTCAGGGTATTTGCACATTTTACATAAGATATTCACTTTTCATAGTTAGGTCCATGATGATCAGAAGCTTCACAAGTCGGATTTTGGATAGCAAAGGATGCAATATTCCCTTATTCGAACTACAAAGACTCTAATCAGACTGTTTGAAAGCACAGGTCAATTTGAGTTTTATTTGGCAAATATGTTGAAAGGTACGTTTTCTCTCGTTCTGGCTCATGTGTTCTCTTCTCTAGACAAGCTTTATTCGCATATACAGTAAACTTTATTTATCTGTGACAGAGCGGGGATCACTTTGCTTCAGAGCGACAATAACGGAACTTTGTCATATTAACTCTGAATCGGGCAAATAGACTTTTTTCATATTTGCCGTAAAATTTGCATAAAATTTGCAAAACATTTCATAATATTCCACCACACAAATGTACTGACATCAGAAGATATCACCAGGAAATCCTTACACGATACCCTTTGCAAATCATATATTTCATGCAGGTTAGAATGTGCATTATATTTTGATTGCGATGAAAGAAATCAATATTACCATATTAACTTTATCAGGACTTTAATTCATGTTAAAAATGCTGTATACATGTAAATATCGTTTTTATAAATTGAGCCATTGTTGATTCAGCATTAGGTCACAGAATGAATCTCATTTGAATCGGGTAAAAGATACATAAGATATGAAAACCACTTTAGAAGTCCATAAACAACCCAGAGTTTTAACATACAAATGATCACTCAAAGAGTCGAAAATTGTAAAACGCATGGAACTTATTATCACAGGAACATGCTTATATAATGTTGACTCCTTCAAGTCCCACTTTTATATATTAAAACTGGAATTAACAGGAGTATACATTATTTTTCTTATTTCAGCTCAAAAACAGATTGTGGGTACTCGTTAGAACCGCTTCACCGAGGCGGTTCTAACGAGTACCCACAATATAGGTTTGAGCAGAAATATAAAAAATATCAGAATGTTTATCTAAAAATTTTCATTTTACAATGGTAAAATTTTCAGTATATTTGAATAGGCTTGTTTTCGTAATGTTACAAGGAAACGAATGAACTGCAACGTCAGAAAATGCACCTTAGGACTTGTTCACCCAGAAAAGGGTCAGATCAGCCTGCGCATTCTAGCAGTCTGATAAAAAATTTCACTGGGCGCACTCTAGAATGCTAACGATGCAAAATTTCTTCATTCGGACAACAAAGCTCTAACCAGACTGCACGTATGCGCAGGCTGATTTGGGTCTTCGCGTGATGTACACGACAAAGATGTTTTTGCTCATATTGCGGCTCAAATATCCCTTGCTTATCAGGTGCTATTAAGCACGCCAAAGTGAACATTAATTAATGTTCTTTTCGAAATGTATCAGCATGGTTTTAATTTTCAGAAAGCCGGCCTATGAGTGTCCGTTTAATCGGATGAATGATACAGGAGTGGTTTCATAAAAACAAATTTTCCATCTTTAAAAGGGACAATTACTCCTTAAAAGCTCGATAGCATTATTAGCCCTTTAACAATCTTACTTGATACGAAAAACGTAAGAGAAAAGTCAAGGGAGTGCTACAATTACAAATCGCAGCCCATCCAAGACACGAAGAGGAAGAGAAAACAGACAAAACCAAAGAAGCGCAAATCGAACAAACGTACGAAAAGCACTAAGATTAGCTCTCTCTTCCCCAAGTAAGGTAATCGCAATTCTAAAAGGACTGAAAAATACAAGAATAAAACAACACAAGGCAAAACTTAAAACAAATCGCCTCGTAGGATAAACCACAATGCTACAAAGAAAAAAAACTTAAACCGGGATCACCGCCTTACAACGGTCAGTAGAATAAACCACCAGGGGATTCAAAGCACTTTTACGGCGAGCCAACTTCACCCTGGGCTCCGATGCTACTCTTAATCAAGAAATACATAAAATTCAGTTCGCATACAGGCTCCCAACACAGTCAATGCATCAAGCAAAAACATAAAAATCTAGTTTATCACTATGATAAACAAAGACTAGTACTCATAGCAATTCTACTGATATACTCCAATACACATATGAACTTTTAATGGCATTCCTTAAATTGAAGTGTGGCACTGATAATAAATACAGTCGCATGTATGTACAGACAGTTGAACGGGCAGATACACAGAACTTCCCACCACTATCTTGTGGCGGATATAAAAACCATTTGACAACTTTATAAGGTGCTTTAATCGTTAAGGCGGAACGTAAATCAGTGAGCAATTCAATATTTGGCTTTACGCTGTTTGGTCAGGTATATGTGATGGACTATTTAGGGCATATAGCTTTGTTTCTAATATTGTTTCATAATTATACATACTGGGACATTCATGTTCATTACAGGACATGTACTGTTCTGCTGATCCTGTGCAGTTCGATCCCCCATGCTTGGATTCAGAGCAAAACCTAAATCGCCCGGATGTTCCTCCACCACATGTGACATTGCACTCTGTCCAACCTGACCATAAGGACCACTGCCCATCAACTAAAACAAATAATATTCAAAAAGGATTAAAATTCACATAAGAGGAATATTTATACTTGGCAGATGTTATTGCATTTTCGCCAAGGGAGACAACTTTGCTGACTTCTTGTTTGCCAACTGCACTTCAGAGCCCCTCTGAAAAGGGACTAATCTAAAAGGAAAGAATTTCTCCCCTCTCTACCCGGGAGCAAATTGTTTTCTTTTAGAGTAGACCCATTATCAGAAGGAAGCCATGTAGGTAAGAAAGAGTTTTTCCCCTGAAAATGTATCCACGTACAAAGCATAAATAATAACTACTGTTTTCTGGAAAAGAGAAAACTACTACCAATAAATCGTTTGCAGATCTTTACGAAAACACGCCTATTCAAATATACTGAGAATTTTACCATCAAAAAGATAGAATATTTTCAGATAAAAAAAAATCCTAATATTTTTTTCATATTTCTGTTCAAAATATAGATTGTGGATACTCGTTAGAACCGCCTCGATGAGGCGGTTCTGACGAGTACCCACAATCTCTGTTACGAACAGAAATAAGAAAAATAATGACTACCCCTGTAAACCCCAGTTTTACTATATAAAAGTGGGATTTAAGGGGGGTCAAAATTATATAGGCATGTTTTCGTGACGTGTTTTGTTCCGCATGTTAAATGTATTCTAAAAGGAACGAGCCTAGAAAGCAATGATCATACAGAAGTATAAAAAAAGCTTGTGACGTTTTATGGGCCAGACTAGTTAATTACGTTATTACGACCAATAAAAGGAAAACCATTGTCAATGAACTGACATTATAGCAGACGCATTATCATATTATTTCGCTGTTTAAGACAAACCTAGTCCCTGACTCGATTTATTTTTTCAAATATGTTCAATTATAGTCTCTAAACATATACTCCCCGATATGTATTTCTGATAGGGTTCTACGCCGTTTATCCGAATGGGAGTGTCATAAGCCTGTTATCTTGGTACAAAGCGACTATTTTTGTTGAAAATTAGCCTTATAAAGGGGCCGTCATTTCCTGCAATTATTTACTAACTCATGTCTATGAATTGCAAACAATGCATTGTAGTTTGGCACAGAAAGCCCACAGAAGTAATTGCCACATGACTCGTTAATGTGTCCAAAGCCTAGTTATTATATGCCATAACATTTAGTCAATCTCGTGTTCTGCCGTTAATGTATGGCAGGATTAAATGTGGATGTTTTAAAAAGAGAAGTAAAGTACAAGTTTCTATTTCAATTCATTTATGGAAATCCACAAATTAAACAGTCAAATAACAATACAACAATGTTCGCCAAAATAAAAATTGCAATACAGTGTTCAAGTTTCAGTAATAAAATAGTATAATAAAAGTAAAAAAGAATTGCCTTTGGAAACAAAGAACACACAAAATCACGAAAATCGGAGACTCATTTGAATCTCTTCATATGCAACACTGTAGTTTGCAAGGCTGCATAATCCCCCTAGCGCCGGCTTAAGTGGTATTTGATTTTCAAAATAACTAGGATGGACCCAATGATCCCAAAGAGAATTAAAATATAACCTGCACTATGATGATTTACGGAGACTTTTTACAGCCGCCACACGGCACAACACCAGCTACAGTAGAATAAAATAAAAGTAAAAAAGGATTGCCTTTGGAAACAAAGAACGAACAAAATCACGAAAATCGGAGACTCGGTTTGACTGAGTCTCTTCATATGCAACACTGTGGTAAGTTTCGACAGTTTAACTGGTATTCCAGATTTAATTATTAACGCAATCATTTTCCATTTGGAAATCTAAATTATATCTACGATGGTTTACCATTCGTATCTAAAACTTAACTACCCAGCTAGCATTCTACGTAAATCTACATCAAGCCGTCATCGGCCCGTCAGCTACCCTGACGGGCCGATGACGGCCCGATATAGATTTACATAGAATGCTGGCTGGGTAACTATTTTTCCACCCACTCGCTCTATCTTTCAAACGTCACTTATCAAATACTCGGCAGCACAACAATATCATAATCAGCCAATGCAAATACCCATGACAACATGTTAAGAGCTTGCATTTTCAGCCTAATATTTTGGCAGGGTAATTTTCAAAATCGGTAAAAACTGTTTTACTTTCATTAAACGCTACATACGGATTTGGTATCAAAATAATGTTTATGATTCACAGCATATCAAAATTTGTCACATTTATAATTTAATATTTTATATTTTGTCTGAATAATGCGAAAAGTCATAAATGTTTAGTTTGCCTTCCAATTACCTTAATTGTTACTCCCAAATGCTACTTATCATAATCACGTAGGGGATTTATTTGTATTAAAGAAGGCTCAACGTATGATAGGCAAGCCGTTCAAATTACCCCGGCAGACATTTTAGTTGTACAAGTCTGTACCTGACGGCGGATAAAGCCATTAATGTCAAATTTAAGCCTTTTAGCAAAGAAAACTGCATATTATCTTTTATGTGATAACGAACTTGTTTTAATGAAATTATTCGTTTTATTATTCAATAAGCAAACCTATAAAATACAAATATATAAAAAGCAATCCAAAGATGTACCAAAAATAATATCTAACTTATAACTATAGATATATTATTTTTTTATTATTTTTTATTTTTATTGTTTATTTGTTTGAAATGTTGCTGCATAACACTATAAACAGAGGATAGAAAATTGCATATTTAGTCTCTTAGATATGACGGGTATGGAATGATCAAACCCATCTTTAACTTGTGATACTCACTGAACCAAAGCTCTAATTAGCAAATAATTTCAGGAAGAGATGGCCCCTACATAAAACCAATTGACAAAAAAAAAAAAAAAAAAAAAAAAAAAAAAAAAGAACAAGAAAAGAAATCCCTTTGTAGCAGGAAAACAGGCTTATGACATTCCACCCCACTTTCAGTGTAAATATGGTTCCATTTCTACAATAAATATACAGACACTTAAACTTATTATCATACTGTTCTAATCTTTGAACATGTCCGGTTTTACTGTCTGTAGATAACAAGTACCTGAAACACAGCTGGGCGAGTGGCAAACACTAAGGAACCAGATCATACACCGCGTTTTGCGGCATCTGATCTAGTCTACGCTGTTTGTTCGGACCTTCTTGTCCGAATACTCAGAGTAAATAAGTCACATAAGTTGCCTGATTTTAAATTGTTACAAGGGTCATGGATAGGCTATGCGTTGTGAGTATGGCTCTTCCTCGAAACCTACACATTTTTTTTATAACAACACATTATCATGTGAACTCAGACACATGTACATCAATAGGTATTATATCTGGACCTGTTCAGACATTAATTCAAACATTCTCCGGACTCAGACTATGGGCCAGTAAAATTTTCTCCCCAGTACTCGGGCCCTATACAATGTTCACCTTGACTTCTTGTTCTAATATTTTAATATGTCTAGATATACAACCTGTCGACGTACATGTATCGGATGCTGCGTTCTGCGCGTCTAATCTGGGTCTACACTGTTTGTCACTCATCGTTTTTTATGGCCTGTCTGTCCGAATATTAACGATAACTATAATATTACCTGGACAAGGAGTTTCTCCACACTCTCTGAACTCATCCCATGGGCCAGTACAGTTGGCTCCCCCGTACTCGGGCCCTATACATACACGTGATCTGTTGTGTATTGATCCACCACACGTGACAGGGCATTCTTCCCAGTCCGACCACTGGTCCCACACACCATCAACTTAAAACAAACCATACTTCCGTTATCAATTAAGTGAATCAGTGCAGACATGTATAAGAATATAACTGATACTGAAAATCCAATCTATTTACAATTAGTTTCAAAAACATTATTGATGGTCGGATTGAGCAAGGCTTCGGTTTGTCTTTCCGTGTGTCATTTTGTTCTTGTGGTTTTCAGTCCTTTTAGTATTGCGATTACCTCGCTTGGGGAAGAGAGAGCTAATCTTAGTGCTTTTCGTACGTTTGTTCGATTTGTGCTTGTTTGGATTTGTCAGTTTCCTCTTCCTCTTGGGGTCTGGGAAGGGCTGCGGTTTGTGATTGTGGCACCCCCTGGACTTTTCTCTTACCTTTTTTGAACCCCACGACAGTTTTTGCTGCTCGCAGTTATAAGGCGGAGGTTGTTTTTTGTGTAACCTTGTAGATAATCGCTGCAAGCCCTTTTTCATGTTTTGTCATGTTCGTTGTGTTATCGTTGTGTTTTGTGGCTCCCGTCTAGTATTGTGAACACGTTGTTGGAGAAGAGGGTACTGGTTGCATTTCTTTGGTCTGTGGCTTGTGTATTGTTTTCTCATGGTTTGTATACTCCGCATCAGAACGATTTAGTTTTTTTTTATCATCAAGTCACATCAATACTTCCTATCAAGTTTCGATTCAATTCAACTTTGGGTTCAGGAGAAGGTCAAAATAGGTTTTCAAGATGGTGGTCGTAGTGGTCTTTGCGGCCATCTTGGATTTTAGATCTTATATTTGTTGCTGCTTTTTTATTTACAAGTCACCACAATACCGCAAACAAAGTTTACAGTCAACAGGACTTTCAGTTTAGGGGGTTAAAATATATTTTCAAGTTGGCGGCTGTGGTTGTCATCCTGGAATTTTGTAACGATTTTAGCTATTTTTAATCTTTTAGTCGCTGTGATACTTTCAACCACGTTTAGAGTCAACTGGCCATTCCGTTCAGAAGAAGTTTGATATAGGTAAAAAGACGGCGATTTTCAATTGGAAATATTTGCGCTATTTTGTTTTTATCTACGAGCCATTCCAATGCTTCCTATCAAGTTTCGAGTCAGAAGAAGTTCAAAATAGATTTACACGATGGAAGCTATGTACAAGAAAGCGACTATGACGGCTATCTTGGATTTCCAATCTGTACTGTTTTAGCAATTTTTATTTAAAAGTCACACCAATACTTCCTAGCAAGTTTTGAGTTATTTGGCTATACCGCTCAGAAGAAGAACTTCAAAATAGATTTTCAAGATTGCAGTGGTGGCGGTCATTTTAGATTTCCGATCGGAACAATTTTAGCTATATTTAATCAACAAGTCGTCCCGATATTACCCTACCAAGTTTCCAATCAACTGGTCTTTCAGTTCAGGAGAAAGAGTTCAAAATATATTTTCCAGATCGTGGCCATGGCGGGCATTTTAGATTTCCGATCGTACTTTTTATCCACGATACTTTCTACTAAAAATACGCGTCAATTGCTCTTTCGATCCAAAAGTAAAAATTCAAAATAAATTTTAAAGATGTTTATCCTTGTGGCCATCTTGGATTTCTTGTCGGAACGATTTTAAACACTTTTAATCTTCAAGTCGCCCAAAAATTCCTATGAAGTTTCTAGTCAATTGGCCTTTCGTTTCAGAAGAAGAAGTTCAAAATATAGCTTTAAGAAGGCGGCCATGGCGGTCATCTCAGATTTACGATCAGAACGATTTTATGTATTTTGATCAAGTCGCCCCAAAAGTTTCTAACAAGTTTCGAGACAGTTGGCCCTTCGGTCCTAGGTTTTCCGATTGGAACGATTTTAGCTACTTTTCATCTACGCGTCTTTCCAATACGTCCTACCAAGTTTCGAATTGATCTTTCGGTTTAGCAGAAGTTCAAAATATATTTTGGAAGATGGCGACCGTGACGGCAATAATTGGTTTCAGATCGAAACGATTTTGACTATTTTGTATCTAAAGGTGGCCCTTATACCAGCGACCAAGTTTTGAGTCAACTGGCCATTCCGTTCAAGAGAAGAAGTTCAGAATAGCTTTCCAAGACGGTGGCCGTGGTGGCTATGAGTGATCTATAAGTTTCCTCGATATTTCGTACCTAATTTAAAGTCAGTTAGCCTTTCGGTTCAGTAGAAGAATTTTAAAATATATTTTCAAGATATGGGCTGTCCTGGATTTTAAATCTGAACTAGTTTAGCTAATTTTAATCGACAAATCACCTCGATACGTCCAATAAAACTTTGAGTCAATTAGTCTTTCTGTTAAAGAGAATTATAGAAGAAGTCCAAAATAGATTTTAGAGATGGCGGCCATGACGGCAATCTTGGATTTCCGATCGGAACGATTTTAACTATTTATAATCTACATAGTAAATAAGTGAGCTCAGGTCGCCCCACTACTTTCTACCAAGTTTCGACTCAATTGGCATTTTGTTTTCGGGAGAAATAGATCAAAATATATTTCAAAATGGCGGCCTTAGCGGCCATCTTGGATTTCGGATCGCAAAAAGATTAGCTTTTTTTGATCTTCTAACCACCTAAATGCCCCATACCAAGTTTCGAGTCAATCTGTTCCACGATTTGGGAGAAGTTGTTCGAGTGAGTTTAAAGGCGATGAAATATAAAGTAATACCGATATTTGTTTGATCACTTGGATATGTTTAACAAGATAGATATCACTACAAATATTTCGGCATCTTTGAAAAATGTAATGTCATGTGTGCAAAAACAGTGCCAACTGGCCGTAGCTGAAATCCCCTCTTTCGTCAAAATATGGTAATATGACAAAAAGATGGGAGTAAATACCCTTTTGTTTCGAACTAAAACCTCTGATGTGTATATAATGTAAAACTGGTCATTTAGCAATGCCCCGTGCTTACATAGAATACATAGCATCATTACCAGACAAGTATAGCTATGATAATTCACTGAAATGTCATGTTATGTCTGACCGTCTCACGTTTCCTCTGTACAGCCAACCCTCCTGATATCGATACTCTATACAATAACAAAACGCATTATAATGGTAATTTTACTGGCACAAAACCTTTGCTAAAGTGGAGACAGTTGGTAAGAAATTATGTAAGAATACAGTATTTAATACTTCAAGACGCCCATATTTTGGATATTTGTTGGAATCACTGCACTGTGATGTTGTGATAGCGAATTTACCTGGGCATCTTCTATACTATGTTTCAAAATGACAGCAAAATTTCGGTGACACGGTTTAACATAACATTTTAATTCTTTGTAAGTGATTAGAGATGACGCAAAATAGCCGAAACTACGTATATGGTGTTTGGTAATAATCATATAAAACAAAACAAAAACAAAATTCTTTAAAGCAAGAGATATACTTTCAGGAAAGGCAACTCTGTTAGACTTGTTTTGTCTGCTTTCTGAAAATAAGTCTATTCTGAAAGGAAGAAAATGCTCCCTCCGTCAAATGTTTCTGAAAATAATGAAAATCTTGAAGGTTTTCTATGGAAACAAAGAAGACATAAACGATCGAAAATCAGAAACTTGGTCATATATAGCAATGTAATTTGCGAGGCTGCATACGTCCCCTAGAGCCGACTTAAGCGGTGTTCAATTTTCAAGGTCGCCAGAATGGGCTTGTTGATCCCAAAGGAAAAAAAAATATAATGTTCTCTACGTTGAAATACGGGGAGATGTTCTATGACCGCGACGCGGTACTAAACACCAGCCGCAGTGAATATCATAATTAAGAAAATTAAGACTTACCAGGACACCATCTAAGAAAACAATCCTCGATGTCTTCTGCTGATCCGTCACAATCTCTTCCGCCAAAGAATGGACCGTCGCACGTGCGATTACGACCTCGAGTGCCATTCTCGCAAGTGGTGCTACACGCTGACCACGGAGTCCAACTTAACCACAAACCATCAACTACAAGAATACATTAGTATGAACATACGCCGCGGAGCGACAAGATCATGTGATATTGTTAAGAATATTGCTGGCTTTCTCTAAGCGCATCAGAACTTACCTGGCATCTGAAAGGCCAATGCGGTACAGATCCTTTATCCGAACCTATCGCAAGGTATGAACGGACTATAATCACATACGCTTTACAGATTTAATTATACGATCACATACGACGATAGGAATTTTAAAGACAAACATAACCGTGTTGACCTTGTAAACTGCTGTCGTATATTCGTATAATCGGCCTGTACTGTATTGTGTAATATACATCAATAGTTAGGTTTTGTTGTACCATTAACATGCGAGATACAGTTTTACAACTTTGTATTTTAACGAATGTTTACAGTGGTTTTCTATAACCTCTGAAAAGAGACACATATGACAAGGCATAAGGTCCATGAATGCAATTAAATGGTACAACAAAATAGATTCTATCTACATAAAGAAGTGAAGGTCTAAAGCTACATCTACAAGCAGCGTGTAAAAGCGATTTACAACAAAGGTATAGTATTTGACTCTCTGCATTTCCTTGAATATTATCACTGGAGTATACAATATTTGCATAGTCTGTAACGTTTCCCATATTACAGGGTTATTGCACTGATGTTGGTGAATGTTGTCCCGAGTTAGGATATCGAAGGATGCAAGCTTGCGAACGTCCTTTGATATCCCAAACCCGAGGTTAAATTCACTAATATCAGTGTAATAACAATTTTGTTATATAGCTATAAATATACAGTCGACTCCCGCTATCCCGAATTCCAAGGGACTCTCTGAAATACTTCGAGATATCTGTACCTCGACATATCAGATTTGCAGAATTCAGGAAAAAAATAATTAACAAATATATTTGTAAATGGACTCTTGAAGTTAGAGATATAGTGAAAATATTGTGGAAAAGAGGAAAAATTGCTCCTGAGGAGCAATTTCTCCTTTTTCCACATTTTTTTACCTGTTGTAAGATTTTCATGTTTAGTCAGGGACAAGATTTTCATTTCTAAATAAGCGATTATTCGAGATAAGCGAGGTCGAGATAACGAGAGTCAACTATATTTTCAATCTGAAATACAGTCTACAAAAATGTGTGCCAAATGTTGGCGTGGATCCATTGCCTTAAGACGTGATGAAAAGCAATGAAATGGCACGGTAACATTTAAAGGCAATCAAGCGTATCGATATTTAGCAATATCTTCGGCTGTTAAAACATCTACAGCTATATAATAAGTCTGAATATGAATTATATATATTCGGAATGCAAAGAATACATTAAACATAGAGTGTAATGGGGTAGGTAGGATTATGTTTACACTGTAGTCATTTTGATGCAAGGGAAATGGTAATAAGCAATTGCTATTAAGGATTATCAGCAGTGAAATGTTCGTCTACTAATTGGTAAATCAGGGTCCTGCCTACACGTACATTGCACAATATTCAACAGTTCTGTAATAGGACATGGAAGTCTATGGTTAGATTGCCTGGATGCACAGGCTGATCTGCATATATCATGACAATACTTATCTAATGACTTGGTTTGTATCGGCCGAGTTCGAGCGTACTATCGTTTGACGAAAGTTGCTGTTACTGTCATTGAATCATATTAATAGTTTTGGTTCTAGTGTTCTGCTGTCATTCAGGAAAACTCGGAAACCATATGTTGAGCATCCTATCAGTCTGGTCAGACCATGGTAAAGTGAGTCCTAGCTTTGCTTGAAGAACAATCAACAGTGCGAGCAACACTTTTGTTTCGTCGGCATTGATTGGTTGTTTCTTTTTCAAGGGAGAAAAATCTTATATAATTATATAATTGACAGCAACTATAGCAAAACTATAGTATGCTCGAACTAGGACATCAAAGATATGATAACATCTAAACACATGCCACTTTTTACGTGTTGGTTTTAGTTTTATACCCTCTTTGGATTGTTCGGCTTTCATGTACAAAGAAGATAAAACTAAGTCCTTGCTCCATCATTTCACTGCTGATGCACTATCCAGTAACAAAAGGTTGAACGTACTGTGTATCAATGTAGGAACATTACAACACAAACGTATCAAGACATTTATGAAACAGAAAATAAACCTGCAAAAGATGTTACAGGGGATAGTGTCTTGTTTGGGAGTGTACCTGGACAGCTTGAGGGGTTACAGTATGTTGATTCGTGATTGGGACCTTGGCATTCTTGGCCCCCATGAAATGGTCCCACGCAAGTTCTGTTCCGTTCCATGCTGCCCCGTCCGCATGTCTCGCTACAGGTTCCCCAAGGTGACCACTCGGTGTAGATACCATCAACTAAATTGTAAAATCATAGTCAAGATAATCCACGTTATGACAAATCCAAGTTTGTTTATATGGAAACAGCGCATACCTAGCACAGGATGCGGAGGTAAACACATTGGTCTGACATGCATCTACATGGTCTAATAATTCTCCAGAAGATTTGCGCAAGCTCTGACGAGACTTCATATGCACTATCTTTGTCTTGTCTGAGCATTCACCTTTAGCACATGTTTGGATGAAGGGATTCGGATGAGACAATTTAATCATAAAAGAAATGACACACATGATTGCCTTAAGAGCATCATATTTCTCATCATTTTGAAATGAATAAATGGATTGTTACATGCGTAAGTAAAACACTAAAATTCGCAAATTGTTGCAAGAATGCTTGTATATGAAAATAAAGACTATTTGGTCTAATTTTTAACAGACCAACACAGGACAGAATTGTAAACGCACTGTTTGATTAATATACACATATTGGTATTAATTTTCATTTGTGTAAGGGCAATTCGGAGAATGAAATGTCCAACCGGCATATCTAATAAATAAAAACACAGCCTGTCTAATATAAACTAAATAAAATAGCCACTTAACTACCAATACACAAAATTTAAAAAAGTTGCTGAGACACTTCCTTCCAAATTTGTTTGTTTGATTTGGGCTTAACATCGCTTTCAACAATCTGTCAGTCATATCGCAACGGTGTCTGGATGTGGCAGGGAGCTCAATGCTCACTTTTAGAGTGCTGCCCTAATGAAATATCACGCCCAGACACTATGATATGATATTCCACCCAATCACATTACACTGACACTGAGCTGACCAGTTCTAGCTCTACTTTCTTAAATCTGAGCGCCAAGCGAAAGAGCAGCTAGTACCATTTTCAAAGTCTTTGGTATGACCCGGCTGGGGATCGAACCCGCAACCTCCCGGTCACAAAGCGGACGCTCTACCACTGAACCACTGTGCTAATTCACTTCCCTCCAAAATCCAATGTCCAAAATATAGGGTGTATACAAATGGTTAAATAAAAAGAATATACCGCTATAAAAACATTTATAAGCTACCCTTACACAACGTTAAAAAGTTGCCAAGACAATTATGTTACATAACTAAATAACCACCCAATTTTGAGAATACAAATCGATAAATAAACAGATATTTCCTCTACAACCGATTAGCTGCCCGTACAAAAGTTTCACGTTGCCAAGAAAATTATGACACTAATATTTAATATTCAGATAATGTCGATAATGCAAATGAAACGACAAAAAGACAATTAATCTATAAAACAATCCATTACATACTCACACACACATGGTTTTAAAAGTTGCCATGAATTTTATGACACAAGTAGCCAATGTTCAAACTATGGGAATAATACAAAAGCATGAACATAAAGTAAAACATACACTATGAACAACCCACTATAAACAACCCAAGCGATAGACAATGTCTAAAATGTTGCTGAGACAATTACGCCACACGCAATTATTGACCAAACAACGGACAAATAAAAACAAACAGAACATCCCTTTTCATAACGGGCAATAAATTTGTAGTCATTTAGAGAAGCGTTTATAAATATTCAAAGAATATCCACAACTTTCATATTCAAGTAAAATAAGAATGCAAACACCCGCAAATAAGCTGCAATGATAAAGATATTGTAAAAACAGATCAGAAATCATCCGAATAGTAACAAATGAATCCTGCTGCAAAGACGTAAAATTGCAAACATGCTGTATGATAGAAAGTACTCACTCGGACAAGGATTCGTATTACATTCCCGAGTCTCATGCGGTTCTCCAGTACAATTGGCGCCATCATAGTAAGGACCGTCACAGGTTCGGTTTCTCTCTTGGCTTCCCTTCCCGCATGTAAGTGTACACTCGGTCCAGTTGGACCAATTATTCCATACACCGTCAACTGAGACAGAAAATAACATAATCTATTAAAAAATTATTGATCACACATGTATTGTGTAAATAAATGAGGCTTATGGACAAAGGGCACTAAAATTGTTTTACGGGCACCTCCATTTGGAAAAATAAATATATGTGGCGTTATGGCTTCGTTTCATGTTAATTACATGTGTAAAACTTAAATGTAACATTTCTAGCAACATTTTACTTCTCTATCAGAGTATTTAGCTTCCTTTACAGACATATATTGATTTTGCCTGAAACTTACACTGTTCTCTTACAGAAATAATATAATTTTTAATATTCTGAAATGTGAAGAACACCATTATGTATGCAACTTGGCGGCCTTCTTAACAATACATTTGAAATCGTTAATCGTCATGTTTTCATTGTGGTAATCTGATTTTGTTTTCTAAAATCTGCGATAAATAAATACACGGTCCGTCAAAATCTTGGATCTCAGATGCATTCTTTGCCAATGTTGCCCTTTTATAACATGACGTTACGCCACTGAACAACAGCGTCGTCATATAATAAAAATATCTATGTAATTTCTGTCAATGATTCCTTATGTTAACACACTTATGTAAATTCTTTTTTCTTCATCAATCATATACAGAAGCCTTTTTAGTCTATACAAATGGGCAAAACAATACGAATGTGGTTAATGTATTCGCTAAAACTGATTAGCGGAATGCAAAAGACTAAAACGTAAGAAAAAGTAAAATAGTTCTAAAAAAAAAAACAAAAAAAAAAAACAACAAACAAAACAAAAACAAAAAAAAAAACAAAAAAAACGGGACGCATTGATGGCTATTAGATACATTTAAATACATGTATTTACTTAAACAAAAGGACAAGAATTGAATATCTGTCGAAACAAGTGTAATGATTAAGAGGCAATTCACTTTTTTTCTTTTTCTGTTGTTTTGAAATATTCTGTTACCCCAAATACTGCAGACGTTGAAACGACAAAACAATCAATTTAGACTTTGACTTGTCAGCAGTAATTATTGGCAAAATATATATTATATACAATAAAGAAAAATCAGTCGTACATGTATATTGTACACATTTGTAAGATGGTGTGTCCGTTTAATTATTATATACATTTAGTTTTATACGGTGGTGCTGAATATGATTATATTTGGTGATGACATGCCATATATACATAGTTTGCATTAATTAAGAAGTGAAATGAAAAGAGCCTCGCCATGAGAAAAATGCTCCCAAGACTTTCCGTCGAATTAATCTTTCAGTGCGCATGCGCAAAGCCACATTATTTATTTTGCTGGTTTTCCCTTGGCCTGCCGCTTACGTATGCAAACAGCATAGGTTCTAGAGAGACTGCGGTGATGCGCGGGTTCGTCTGAACCTTTGCTTTTCGCATATGCTATTATAGCTCTTTTCCCATGACGCGGCTCAATATGTTTTTTTCCGATAACAGTTTTTTATCGGTTTCCCACAATTTTGTCATTCTCTGACCTCATAAATGACACATCTGAAAAAACGAAAAGATACAAAGATGGGAAGAAATGTAAAATTACACTGTAATTGAAGTAGCATGTTACCTTATTTATCCTGATTATACGGACACCTTAACTCTTCACCATATTTGTCCAATAATTTGAACATGCGCATTTGCTCACTACTGATGTGTCTCCAAGCCGCTAAATTAATAGCAAACAGTGCAGAACACCAAATGTCTGCCAGATCTATCTGCCCGAATACTTAGGATAAATACGGTACACCGCAGAAATATGATCTAATCTAATCTTTACCACTCTCTAGGGTTATTTAGAGATGACATATTGGTGAAATAAGTTTTTTCTTATTTGTTTCTAAAAATAGGCTTTGACATATCATTCAAATTGTCTGCTTAGGAGACCTTTTGCATAATAAAAAAATCAAATGCTGATTTTTATTTTAGCATGCTAAGGGTTAAAGAAAGTGAGAATTGACCATCAACTACAGACTACAGTTCTGACCATCAAAAACTCATGATGAAGGAAGCGCTGATCACAACCACAGCAGATGCCATTTTGATTTTATTTTTTGTATTTTACAAGTCAAATAAGATCTGAAATTTTACGCAACTCATTTGCCTGCCTGGCAAGATAGTCTTATTTTGTTAGAAAGTAAATAAAAAATAAAAATGCTATCTGCTATAAGATTTCTTAACGCTTTAACAGGTCACCGTGATTGCGACATCACTGAAGTATGCACGGCTACTTGAAAATACCACTGACATGAATTCCAATTAAAAAATTGATCAATGCTTGAGATATGTAGAACAGAATTATCAGACTTATTTTTCATATGTCTGTGAAGTTCCGTGATTATAGCTCAAAAAAGTTAAAAGACAGGGCACGAATTTCAGTTGAACTAATTATGGTCTGATAGAGCCTAAACCTTTAACTGTCGCTTCTTGTTTGCGTTCTGTTTTGTTTTGTGAAACGACGTCTGACTACAGTGCAATACACTGTACACGGTTGTACGTATATCAAAGTTTGAAACAGAAACATCTCAGACACAAAAGGTCGACCATATTTATAACAACGCAGTTACTTCCAGCAATAGGATAGCTAGTACTGTCAATTTGCGACCATACCATGGTAAAGAAGTCTGCTACATCTTACGCTAACCATTACAGTCCTGCAGACGAAAACAAGTTATGGCAAACAGATTAAATCCTGATGAGACAGCTCGTGATAAGCCATGTCATAAGGATCTACACTGTATGTTATTCGGCTTTGCTTTCTGACTGATACCCCTGTTTGGAACAATGGTTCTGACCAGATTCAAAGCTGGAAGAGTCAACTTCAGAAATTCAGGGATAAAAAGGTTAATATTTGAAAGTGTAAACCCATTTCTAACTAGGTCAATTTTACTACAGACACTGCCATAATGGAAATTGAAATTACAAAATAATCAGCTGTTTCAAACAATTTACGTTGATTATTTCGGCAATACTGAGAAAAAATTATAATATAGAAAAAAAGTCTCGCCTGGTAACATTCGGAACTTACCATAATAAAATAAAAATATAAAAAAGTTTGCCTTTGGAACCAATAAATACATAAAGGACGAAACTGAAGATTCGGTTTTATTAAGTTACTTCATATGCAGCTATGTAGCCTGTGAGGCTGAAAATGCCCCCATCCCAAATCTAGCACAGGCTTAAGCGGTATTCGATTTTCAAAGTAACTGGAATAGGCTCTATGATCCAAAAGGAAATAAGATATAATCTGCACTATGGTGAAGTACGGGGAGACGTTATGGTCGCCACACGGCACGTAAGCCTTATTCCGTCGTAATACAGAATAAAAAACGTGAAATTAATTGTCTGTGTGTGCTAATGATATGAAATTTGGCACCACACGTGACATTAGCGCATTATCAAATCTGGCTGACAAAATAGTATTGGTGCACAATGCAGTAAAATGACCTATATGCATATGTGTAGGCGACTGACAAGATCATTCGATAGTATAGAATGGTTCTAGAGCAGGCATAAAACGCAGCATCAGATTGTATGATTGCAAAAGCTTATTTGTGACTTCATTGCTCATCTACGACACGAGGACCTTTTCCGCGGCGGGAGTCGTATAACCAAGTAGAATCCCTTTAGAAGGGAGCAAAATTGATTATTATACAGTCATATGGTGGCAAAATAATTAGATTCCAGTAGGATTGACTTCTAAGAACAATGTACATGGTCACAAAACGCTGAAGTGTCTTAATATAAGCGAAGATATTCAAGTCAAATAAAATCTATAAAGGTTGCCCTTGGAAACGCCGAACGCATAAAATAAAGAAAATTAGAGCTTCGGTTTGTTAGAGACTCTTCATATGCAGTAGTGTATTTTGAAGTGCTGCATACGCCGCAAGCACCAGCTTTAGCGGAACTAAATTCGTCCAAGATATCAGAATCCAAAGGAAAGTAAAAAAATCAAGTCGTCTGGCCACAAATTGTCTTTAATAAAACATGTCCTTTATTAACCGAAATACAGGTGAAATTATCAAAACTGTCATTTCTAATTTCTCTCCAAACAGAGTATCAGCAGAAAGAAGTGTGATAGTGTATGCAAACTCGGAGAAAAAACATCAATAGTAAATGCAAATTCGGACAGACAAATGAGAAATTTATTTTTTGCTCTGCTGTTGCTGACATTATATCTATTATTTAAGTAGAAAAGTTGAATAGGCCGTTTTGTTTCTTTAGCCGACAAGAAAGTCAAGATATAACTAAAGAAACTAATGTGCATTACACAATATTTTCCTTGGCTACATTTTGATTTTCTTGTCATAATGAACGTACTGAACAAGTGGAGCTCTAGCAGATGTACTACTATCTCTTGGTTTCTTTGCTTTTCCAATTTTCCTCTTGGTGTCATTTGTAGGTTATGTTCTGTAAGTGTGGCTCTTCCTAGACATCTTCTTTACTATTAATAAGGACGTCAGTACACCATTACGAAAACACGCCTATTCAAATATATTGAAAATTTCACCACCAAAAACTTAAAGTTTTCAGATAAAAATTCTGATTTTTTCATATTTCTGCTCAAAACATAGATTATAGGTACTCGTTAGAACCGCCTCGCTGAGGCGGTTCTAACGAGTACCCACAATCTATGTTTTTGAGCAGAAATAAGAAAAATAATGTATACCCCTGTAAACCCCAGGTTTACTATATAAAAGTGGGGTTTAAGGGGATCAAAATTATATAGGTATGTTTTCGTGATGAAACAGTGCAGAGGTAGTATTAGTTACCTGGGCATTCTCTTAGTTTGCACTCCTTTGTTTCCTGGCTAATTCCAGTACAATAGTCGCCGCCGTGCAGGGGCTTATGACAGGTGCGATTTCTCACAGCTGTACCGTAACTACACGAGACACTACATTCGCCCCAAGGTGCCCAGCTCTCCCATTCGCCATCAACTAAAAATCACAAAATAATTATTTTTTAAGTGTATACAAGTTACGGCATACGCGTAGCTTGGCTATGTAGAAAGGTGTCTATTATATAGGGATTTCTCACTTCACAGAAAGTTACTGAAGCGCCGTCTGTGTTATGAGAGTTAATTACCCTGCTTATGAATCGTTTCTTACACAGGATATATATATATATATATATATATATATATATATATATATATATATATATATATATATATATATATATATATATATATATATATATATAGTACATAGTGGTGTTTTTTCTTCTCAGCTATATATTTTAGTAGAAAAATAAGATAAATATTTTTCTTGATAATCATCTGATTTATAGTTGCATACGAGTATATCATAGAATTGAATTAGTACCATTGATTATGAGAAATGAGGAAGATTTTAGTTATTAAGCTCATTTTCTGTGGCTTTGCGTCTGCTCGCTGCAAGGCTTTTCATATTTTATCCTTAAGTTGTATTTTGTTATGTTTCGTGGAACATATCTTACATTGTTTTTGTCTTGTTTGGGAAGAGGTTGCTGCTGGTTGTTTTTGTTTTGATCTGGGACATGTTCACTGTCTGTTATGGTTTGTTTGCATTCCTTTTGGTGTCAGTGGGAGGCTATGGTCTGTGATTGTGATTATTCCTAGAGATATTTTATATTATTTTTATTATATACTACGGGATAAGGTGGGAATACATTTTGAACAAACGTGTTATAGTAATGAGAATTGTGAGCGGCACAATGTGATACTGTATCTTCGTGATATATGTGGATAATGTAAGCAATTATTAGCCTGCGAATGTTAAAATTAATAAGATCTAAAATAAGTACAGACATCTAAATATTGGACAAAAATGTCATCCGTGGAGAGACATGCAATGATGAAAAAGTGACCCAGATAAATAATTACTGTATAATCGTAAACACACATAAAATACTATTAAGATTAACTAAAATTAAGGTTCACAAGAAACTACAGATATTATGAATTATGTAACGAATTTCAACACCTGTGTATGTTCTGATAACATGTTTGAATTTTATTAGCTCGCCGGGACTATGTCCCTGAAGAGCTTATGTTGTCACCCAGTCGCTGGCGTCGGCGTCTGTCGGCGTCCGTGTCCGTGTCCGCGTCCACGTCCGCGTTGGCACAAAGTTTAAGTTTTCAAAGGTGTGCATATTTTTGTTTTATTTTTTTTTAAGGTACTGCTTTCATATTTGGCCTACACCTACCTTAGTTTAAGACTTTCAATAGTATACACCCCATCCGCAAGTAAGACTCTTTATATAGGTCAAGGTCAGTTCTTACTTTGTCATTTACACCAATGTTTAAGTTTTGCGTTTAAGTTTTAAAAAAAAGTGTACATATCTGCTGAAGTATTCAAGGTAGAGCTTTAATATTTGGCCGACACCAGCCTTAGGGTTAGACCTTTTAATAACACACTCCTTCCTTAGTCTGACCTTCTGCCTAGGTCAAGGTCAGGTCATACTTTGTCATTTAAACCCATGTTCGAGTTCTGCGTTTAAGTTTTGAAAAGTGTAACATTTGGCCCACACCAATGTGTTTGTAACTGCTGAAGTATTCAAAATAGAGCTTTAATATTTGGCTCACACCAACAATAGGGTAAGACCTTTTAATAGCTCGCTCATACCCTTTTCTCAGTTTGACCTTCTGCCTAGGTCAAGGTCAGGTCATACTTTGTCGTTTAAACCTATGTTCGAGTTCTGCGTTTAAGGTTTGAAAAGTGTTTGTAACTGCTGAAGTATTCAAGATACCGCTTTAATATTTGGCCCACAATTACCTGAGGATAAGACCTTTCAACAGCACACAACTCTTTCTCAGTTTGACCTTCTGCCTAAGTCAAGGTCAGGTCATACTTTGTCATTGAAACCCATGTTCGAGTTCTGCGTTTAAGTTTTGAAAAGTGTAACATTTGGCCCACACCAATGTTAGGGTTAGAACATTCAATAGCACACACCCCTTCCTCAGTTTGACCTTCTGCCTAGGTCATGGGCAGGTCATACTTTGTCATTCAAACCCAAGTTCTGAGAGTGTTTGTTACTGCTGAAGTATTCAAGATACCGCTTTAATATTTGGCCCACACCTACCTTAGGGCAAGACCTTTCGATAGTATACTCCCCTTTTTCAGTTTGACTTTCTGCCTAGATCAAGGTCAGGTCATACTTTGTCATTTACAGCTGTGTTTAAGTTTTGAAAAGCGTACATGACTACTGAAGTATGTAAGATATAGCTTTCATATTTCGTCCACACTAACCTCAGGGATTCAGCATGTAAGATATAGCTTTCCTTATTTGTCCACACGAACCTATAGGAAGATGTTCAATGGCATATACCCTCAGTTTGACATTCTTCAGACATCAAAGTCAGGTCATACTCTGTCATTTACAACTGTTTAAGTTTAAGTTCTGCTCTTAATCTTTAATATTTAGAGATTGTTTTCTAATTCGATCAGCCCTTTCCTGCGAGCTGCGTTGTCTTCTGACAACTCTTGTTTTATTTATAAGACATTCAGGAATAATCTAGCCTCTCAAAGATATATTTTTCTAGAATTCTATATTACTGTCACTTGAATGTATGCACGTACACAATGTATGTATGTTTAAAATAATATCGAATGTGTTACATGACATTATTGCCTGACGATCATAAGTGACACCTATGACACACAGTTTTAAGATATTTCGGGTCGTTACGGTGGATTTTCTTTATCATATTTATAAACTAAGTCAGTATGATTACTGTTAATTTGATACCAACATCCGCAATTTTGGATATATGCATTGGTCATATTCTCAACAACAAGCAAACACACTAATCATGTGACAGATTAACATACTAACAGTTTACAGTTAAAATGCCTTATGAAATTATTCAGACTACATTTTAATTTGTTTTAAAAGTTTGCACCAAAAATAATGTCTGGAACTTTAAACACTGCTTTATCTGAATAAAAAATGGAATTCGTCTGCTGCGGGTTAAAACCGATTACCTGAATCAAATATTTTTCAATGCCGTTTGATGCTATTTGGACTATACTTTAAAGGGTTAGTTGCAGCCTACATATATTATAAATGTTGGTTTTAGTTTGAAAAAAGGTGATTAATTGAAAATAGTCACATGCACTCTCTACTGGCATCCTAACTTATCGTCACAGAAATTAGAAAAGTCGCATTAGCTGTATGTTATTGTAAACATATTAGCACGTAAGTTCTGCGATAAAGTATTACTCGCCCAAAGTACACCACTCTTTCGTGCAAGATTGAACTTATACTATTCTGAATTCCCAATTGGGACGTTAAACGTCCCAATTGGGAATTCAGAATAAGTATAAAATATAAGTCTTCTCTGATAAAGATTGCCGCAATTCGTAAATAATTAACAAAGGTAAGGAAATGTTATTGAAGATCAATAAGGTTACAATAAGAGAGTGTTTGTAAGTTTGGAAGACTTTGCATGCCGACAGACAAAACTTAATTATCGTTTTTACAACTGTTGTCCGTATCTTTAATTTAGCTTCTTCATCTAGGTAAATAATTGCCAGCGCACACTTCAAAGAAATGTTCCATTGGGATGTGTGTAAATAATTCATGTTTGTACGCAAATACAGATATTTAATCAGTTGTTGACCTACCAGGAAAACTAGCAAGTCAGTTCACAAATAATGTATATCTGAAGAAGACAACGACTCATGACTTACCACAGGGATCATCAGAAATTAAAGATTGAAGTAACTAACTAAAACATGCAGATTCCCAAATATCCGTACATTAAGCATTTTATCGATTATAATACAGTTGAGCTCTTATTACTGTTTGAGTGAATATAATATATATCGGCCGTACAAAATGCTCTGTATGTTGATATAGTGTTGATATTATTAAACTCTTGTCCTGCTGAACCCGGATATACCCTGTCTTTGCAAACAGTGTAGATCCAGATCAGTTGGCTTCTGAACTGGCTGGATCTGCACTGTTTGTCATTAAGTATTTGAATTTGAATCAACAACTTGGATCAAGTAATCTGATTGGCTGAATATTAGAAATGGGCGTGATAACTCAATTTATTCAGCATGACAAGGGTTAATTATCCGATCGGTTGAAACTGTTGGCCACATACATTATGCAAAAATAGAGTTTCACTCAAAGCTGTGATGAGATATGAAGGACTGTGTAAATTTCATTATCCGAATCAAACAAACTGTTAACTTCTTCGATTTTTTCCAATCATAAATACTCAAATAAACAAATCACTCAAATTAACAAATGATGTATGATATACATACCGTGACATAATTTTTGTTTCATTGCTGCCATTCAACCGTCGGACCACTACAGTTTTTCCCACCAAATTAAAGATCATCGACATGGAACTTTATAAGCTACCATCATTAATAAAATTCTAATATAAGAAGTATACTGTAGCATATACATAACGGGACACGATTATTTTTTAATGGCTGTTATTCAAGTACAGAACCACTGCAATAATTCGCTCAACCAATGTAAGGGCCATCAACATGAGACTTTATAAGCGACCATTCATTAATACAATTTAAGCTAATAAATCGTGAATTAGGATATACATACCGGGACAGGAGTGTTCGTTGCATTGCTGCCAGTCAACTGCTAAACCACTACAGTTCTCTCCACCGAAGAAAGGGCCATAGCAGGTCCTGTTTCTATTCTGCGAACCTCCTCCGCAAGTGCGACTGCATAAATCCCAGACAGACCATTCCTTCCAAATTCCATCGACTGAAATCACTCCGTGATTAAAGTACTGCCAAGCACAATATGTGTTCCGAGTATCTAGCAAATGCGTTTGCTTTCCTTATAAATCTGTTTATTTTTAACCGTATGTGTCCTGCCGAAATGCGGGCTTTAGTAATTGTAATCTTTTGTAACGAATGGAAATTTTGATTTAGGTAGAACAATATATGTATGGCTCTATGGTACTCTACATCATGGAGCCAGACAATGATCTCAAAACTTGCTTAATAGACTGAAGAACTGTCAATGATATTTAAACCTGTAAAATTTTTTGGCATCGCCGGGCATGGAGTCAAAAATTCTAAAGCCACCACCAGTGGAGAGTATATACGGGGAACACATCTATTGTAAAATAATTAACGTATTTATCCTAAGTTTACGGACCGAAAAGCTTGAACAGTGTAGATCCTGAACAGAGGCCGCATTTTGCTCGCCTCGTCAGTGTCTGCATTGTTTGCTACACATTCACAGACGACACATCAACATGTAAGCAAATATAATAGTTTAAAGTTTACGGCAAGTATGGTAAGGAAATAAAGTGTCCGAAAACTTAGGGTAAATAAGATATTATAATGATATACTTGATTATATTTGTATACAATTGCTAAATGTGTGCAGCTGCAAGATTTGAATTAAATTTCATTGTTAAATAATTGATGTCCAACGTGGAAAAGGGGCCCTTATGCAGTATGTCAACAGCGAAAGCACAGATCAGACTGCGCATTCGTGCAGTCTGATCAGGGCCTTCTTTGTTCGTCTAAATATAATACGGTATCCATTTATTCTGTAAGCAGGCAATGAAATCCTGATGAGCCTGCGATAATGCGCATGCTGATCTGGACCTGCGTTACCCTCATTTCATAAGCGCTCTTGCATTGAGCATCAAATAATTCTAACGTATGTTTCAGCCGAAACTGACAATATATTTTCAGATATGTGCAACCAGCGAGACACGGATTAGCCTGGAAATCAGCGCATTCTGATAATATTTCTTCTCCAGGTACTCTCTGAATACGACGAACCTGATTTTTTTCTTTTTCGAATGGTCTTACGACATGAAAGTGACAACAAAGGAATGAAGCATAGCTGAAAAAAAATTCCGCCTACCTTGGGATTCGAACATGGTCCGGATAAAATCCAGTACTCTAACCACTGATCTAAAGAGTTGACTCACTGACATAGTTGTCAGAGATTGAATATATACCTACAAGCTATGCGAAATCTGCAAAGGCAGCTAATCTAAGGTAGGAGTGCCAGGCCGTTACACTTGCCCTTTTCAGGAATCCATTATTATGATGACGCGAAGCCATTTTCGGCGAAATAAAGTCCAACCTCGGACGAGCCCCCCATCTTACGACATGAAATTCGCAACAAAGGAATGAAGCATAGCTGAAAAAATTCCCGCCTATCGTGGGATTCGAAACGGTCTGTCCGGATTAAAATCCAATGCTGTAACCAATGAGCCAAAGAGTCGACTCACTAACGCAGTTGTCAGAGATCGAATGTATACCTTTACACTAATCGAAATCTGTCAAGGCAGATAATCTAAGGTAGGAGTGCAAGCCCGTAACAATAGGCAGCGAAGACCATGCGGGAGAACAGGCTGATCTTCGATGGTTGCACATGTCAAGAGATTCATTATATCACGTTGTGACTCATTTATATATAGTGTATTTTTTTTCGAAAATATATTGAATTAAGATATTTAACAAGGAGTTCATCCAAATCTTGCAATACTTCTACTCTAATTACCCATGCTCAAGACCAGTACTTAACAATGAAGAGGCCTGCTATGGAAACAGACAACATTTTCCCACTACTCAAAGAGCGAAACAAATAGACAGCTGCGGAACCGCGAAATTTGACCAAAGGATTGATGTGACTGTACACAGTATGGACATCAAATAAAATTTAGAATATGGGTAAAAAAGATTCCTGATACTATCCTGATTTTTGGCTGCCCTTTAAACCAATAGTAAAATTCCAGACAAATTGTTATATCAAATAGTTTTAAAACTAATTGTGCCAGCGCACGACAATACCTACAATAAGACTTTTGCAACCAGCGAAGACTCAGGTCAACCTGCGACTCAAGTCAGAGTCTTTCCTGATCGCGTGTGCCTTCTACAGCCTCCTGGCTATTCAAAAAGGGATCTACGAGAACCCTTGCCATACTGGGTGGATGTACAGGCTGATCTGAGTCTTTGCTGGTCACACAGGTCTTAGTGTATGTTTTGTTGTGCGCTGACTGAATTACCAAATAAGATGATACATTTCGATGAATTGGTGTAATGAACAAGATACACTACTACAGGTCTATCCTTAACTACACTTTATTGACCGTAAGAAAGCAGTTTCTTTATCAACTGTATACTAGTAAAATTACATTTGATTCATGTTGATCGTTCAGAACAAAGTTGAGTTATCGTTTGAATCACCATTGTTCCCAAACAGGAAAACGTTAGCAAAAACAAAAAATCTCACGCAACAAATTCATTATGCTCGCCAGAGAGATGTTTTATGTCACGAGTTACCTAAGTAACATTCAAATCTTCACCAGAAAATAGTAAAACGAAACCTAAATATTATCATGCTGTATTTAGAAATGGAAGTAATTTATAATATCTTTTTGAATCCACTCTATCAGAAGTCTGTGTTTCGATAACATATCTAACTTCAAGGCAATATTGCTGACGACTGTGTCATAATTTTCAGACATACAATGTTTTATTTGTTTTTTTTTAATACGGTTAATATTGCTTGAGCATAGGTTTAATCAGCCCGTGAAAGCAAATGCCAACTAATAGCTTAATATTGCAGTGATACAGAAAATACTTGAGATACATACTTGGGCACTCATGTGTGTTGCAGTCTTCCGAGTCTAAAACAGGGCCTTCACATTGACTACCGCCAAAGTACGGCCCAATACATTGTCTTGTACGAAACCTGGTTCCACCACCACACGTTACATTACAAGCTTCCCATCCTGTCCAGTCTTTCCAAACACCATCCACTTTGAAAAAAATAACATATCAGTTCTTTATTCATCTGACTTATATTATTGTCATGAATCATGAATTACTGGCAACGAATACATTTTGCGACTACGTTGAAGGTTGGTAAGGATATCCAGAAGGGGATGTTGGAGACTTTGAATCATAAGCTCCTACCCACATTAGACTTGCTCTTAACGGTTAGAAATGGCTGTTTCCGCAATTCCTGTTTGTTTGTTTCTATTTTTGTCACAGCTTTACATGTGAAGTGAACAAGATGCACTCGGTAGTTTGCCCGCCATTTTTTTTGTCATTACGAAAACATGCCTTTTCAAATATATTGAAAATTACACCCCCAAAAACTGAAAGTGTTTCAGATAAAAATTCTGATATTTTTCATAGATCTGCTCAAGTGAGGCGGTTCTAACGAGTACCCACAATCTATGATTTTGAGCAGAAATAAGAAAAATAATGTCTTCCCCTGTAAAAGGGGCTTAAACATATATAGGCGTGTTTTCGTGATGTGAAACATGACTTGTGCGGACACCGCATGCATGGTTATTAACCCACTTAGGGTTAATAACTTTGCTTCCCTCATTAGGGCATTAGAGCATTGGATTTTTTCCAGTCCTCGAACTTATTGACGGCTCCCTCCTCAATATGTTTCAGATGATTGGCACCTGACTATCAATGTCTACTCTCTGGTCCTGTTTGTGGACTTCTTGTGTTCTGGTTTCAGATTGCGATTGGGCCCTGTTTCTATGCGTTATCATCGTGCTTGTCATTTATGTGGTTCACATTTGAACCCACCGACGCACACACACAGAAGACCTGCGATAGCAGGAATCGCCTTCGAACGGTTCGTAGAAAACTACTAGGACACTTAAATTAGTTTTACTCGCGCGAAACCTCATGTTTATTTAATTCTAATGCTGCTTCGAATTTCAAATATATGTTCAGTCCGCACAGAAGTATTCTACTTTATCTCCGAAGCATCACAGTGAAACATTTAATCACAAACACTGTCCCAGCTAGCATTCTACTTAAATCTACATCGGGCAGTCATCGGCCCGTCAGCTACCCTGACGGGCCGATGACGGCCCGATATAGATTTACGTAGAATGCTGACTGGGGTGATAAAACATAGAAAACGATTTAATGGTGATCTAAAATAAACCTATAAAAAGGCTGGTTTTGAAACCAGAACACAAGCCAACAAGGTCAGACAACCTAACCATAAGATCAGACAGCCACCACGACATACTTTCATCACGAAAACACGCCTATATTATTTTAACCCCCTTAAACCCCACTTTTATATAGTAAAACTGGGGTTTGCAGGGGTATACATTATTTTTCTTATTTCTGCTCAAAACATAGATTGTAGGTACTCGTTAGAACCGCCTCATCGAGGCTGTTCTAACGAGTACCGACAATCTATGTTTTGAGCAGAAATATGAAAAATATCAGAATTTTTTATCTGAAAATTTTCATTTTTTCGGTGGTAAAATTTTCAGTATATTTGAATAGGCATGTTTTCGAAATGTATTGTTGCATGTGTTTTTTTTGCTTTTACGTGTGGTATGTTGCATTCATAATGTATACATTACAGTGCGAAAATATACAAATGACTGGGGCTAATATAATCAGGAATAACAGATTCTATCTTCATACTTATGTTTGATTACAAAAAAAAAAAAAAAAAAATAAAAAAAAAATAAACAGACAAAATACTTCTTCAAATAAATTGGATTTACCGCCGACAAACAAGACCATAGGATATAGGTTGGAAGTAGACAGAGATAGTATTACAAGTTGGTAAAACAGCAAAGCGTATGGTAAATATCCTAGACTGCATATGCAAACAGTGCAGACCCAGATCAGACTGCTCCTTCAGGAGCAGACAGATTAGGCTCTACACTGTTTGCCATTCCACTAAGTATTTTATGAAACAACTGCATGAAAAAAGAACTTCAGGAGGAAAAAGGGTATGGAATAAATTGTTCGAAATTTTAGGATATTTATATGTGTGTGTGTGTGTGTCAACAAACGTACCTGGACAGGACCCGGCTACACAAATTTCTTCTTCGTCCCAGTTTCCAGTACAGTTAGCTCCATCATGAAACGGCCCAATGCACGTGCGACTTCTGTATCGTGTGCCATTTGCACACGTTACCGAGCAATCAGTCCACTGTACCCATTCCGTGAACACGCCGTCAACTGTCGAAATGAATACACATTTTAAGCAGCACACTTAGTACAGAACAAAATTAACGAGTAGACCAGTACCGAAAGCCAATGCTACGAAGCCTAATCAGGATCTTTGCTTTTAGCACATGTAATATCAGTCAACATGTACAATCCATAACAAGTAGCAAAGATCATGACCAGATACGGAGTTTCGGTACTCGCATGTGAAAATTGTTAATTCCTACCATTATACTGCACAAAGAAAATTGTATTTATACGAGCGTACACGCCTTGTATATGAACACAATACCTTTTGTTATATCGATAGTCCAGTCAATTTAATCATCGCCTTACTTAAGCAAGGTCTTCACTCATTAGAATATATATGTATATAGGCCATGCTTCTGCAACATTACATAACACCGCATACAATACTGATAGTTGCATTAAATTTAATTTTGTCGGAAGAATAAGAATTATCAATGTTTTTATGATAAGTGTCAGACATGTTCAGAGACTTCGGTATGGGTAACTTGAACAGAAAGGAAAAAAAAATAATTTCGCATTATATATAAATACTGAGGTTATAAACTTTATCGCTGAGATAGGCTATGATGTATGCCTTTGAGTGAATCCATTAAAATGAAACGATATGTGTTTCTTTTACAGTTGCTCTTACGTATATATCACCGGAAATGTATAGAGAATAATAAAAGGAACGAATGCAGTCGTACTTGTAAAGACGGTTACAACCGATTTTAAATGAGAACTTCTTGGTTTATAGATATAATTTTCTGTAAATGAAACCACACTAAATTGTACTATACAGTAAATGCGACCATGATAGATGCGACTGAACTCGTTTATAGCATAAATGTTTGGGATTCACACAACTTAGATATGGCGCAATTGTAAAACTGGTCTAGATGTGTATTGTTTGCATATTTCATAACATCGTCTTTACACAAAAACGGAGGTACACAAATGTATCTTCAATCTGTCGCTGATCGATGCTTGCACTTATCTCCTGTCGACAATATCCACTTCTGGCTTCAAAGGATGACGAGTTGGGCTGCTGATCTGTTGTCTGCGGATGAACCATTCTGTATGGAGTTTTGTATATCATCTTACTGCTACAGTGGTGGACCCAAATATTCTAATGTCCCCGAGGGAGTGACTGACAAACATCATACCATGTCTTACTTCGTGTCGTATATGAACTTCCTAATGCTACGTTTGACTGGTTCGTTTAATACGTTGTTCGCATCCCGCGATTCCAACACTTACCGGTTACAGTTAAACCACAAGAAATTCTTTTATACCCATGCATCCCAGAAATGACATGCCTTTTTGATTAAGCATACCAAAAATCATGCAAACGACAGATAAAAGCTAAAGAAGATAAATGGAAGAAGTTGTATAAAACGTTTTCACTCAGAAAACCGATTTCACAGTTAAATACAATGAGAAAGTTTCAGCACAATACATATATAAAATAAATACCACAAACATTCAGACTGTAAAGCTATGAAAGTTTTACCAAATTCTGCCAGGGGAAGAGAATATGGCCAATTTTGCAAGGAACAATAAATTCCCTTCCTTGCAACATAGTCATTATTTACATCCCTGCTTCGGTGCAGCTTGGTCACAATGGGAAGGAAATGACCCATTTTACTCCTTTAGCAAAATCGGTTACTTTCTTTCAAAAGTGACCAATTAGGTACTTGTTTTAGGTTACATTTCCGAATATTATGGTTTTAAGTAAATTTCAAATTAATCTTACTTGGGCAAGGATGCTCATTACATTTTTCGGCCTGTTCCGATGGTCCTACACAAGCTGCCCCACCATGAAGTGGGTCATCACAGTCACGTGTCCTATTGCGCAATCCTCCACCACAAGTAACACTGCAATCTCCCCATGCTGTCCAGAACTTCCAAGCGCCATCGACTGTAAAATTTTAAAAGGGTATTACTGTCAGTAACCGCTTCATATACAATAATATTTGACAAAAGTGAAACAAACATACATATGATTTTATCTGATAGAATTGCCTGATACGTATCAGAATGTTAACCTATTTTCAAACTAGACATGTATCCAAAGTACATAAATATTTCCGTCCTTTTGTCTTTGTCCATATGGCATTAACATCTGGATGTATAAATTTCAACAACTATTTATCAAATGTTCAAATTAACATTATACATTTTTACCCTAGCCCTACGCCAGGACATGACTCAGGGGCAACTCTAGCACAGTTGCAGGTAAGGTCTGGGTAAGTAGCATACCATTTAAACACCTTAGCATAAAAGGTACCTAAGTTATGATCTCCAAGAGAACCGCGGATGTAAATGTCAATATAAATTTAAATGTAAACGTAAACATTTGTTAGACTCTGGTAACGAGCGTGACATACTTACGCACGCGCTGACGCAACATCATGGCGAAATAGTATATGTTCCACTGCTGCCTTCGGCAGGCGGGGCATAATTATGTATTATTCCTTTAACCATGGTATTGGCGACATTCTCCAAATTATAACTGTACTGAACGTTCGTATGAATTGTTAAAGCAAAACCCAAGCCGCACTGCTGATGCACTAATATGATATCAAATGGCACAAAAAAAAAAAAAAAAAAAAAAAGAAAAGAAAAAAAAAAAAAAAAAAAAAAGAAACAAACATTTTACAATTTAACCCTGGTCCTGCTGAACCTAGATTTGTCCTACCTTTGCAGACAGTAAAGGGCCAACTGATCCTGATCTGCATTATTTGTAATCAAATATATGTGCGTTTGTATCAACATCCTTGATCAAGTAAGCTGAAAATTAGATTAGAAATAGATGTGGCATCTAATTCAATTCAGCATGGCAAGGGTTAAGAAATCGAAATTACAGAGCTTTCTGATTATTTCGCTTATAACAATCGAACGTTTCGAAATACAGTCTATCCTCAATGGCTCGAACACGGATGGCTCGTTTACAGATGGTGTTCACGCAGTCTGATCAGAATCTTCGCATGGCGCACTTTGGACAGCCAAGGATCCAAAGAATCGTTATGTTGACAACGAAGATGAAAGAACAGATTGAGTCTTCGTTGGGTGCACAAGACAGAAAATAGTTTCTCTCACGTTGATGATCAGTTGTTGCCGAATCCGACTTTAGGCATACTCGTAAATGCAATGTATCTGGCATAATATCCTGAATGCTTTCATACAGCCATAGAACTGTTCGGTTGTCGTTTTGTTGCTGACGGGATCAAACCATTGACAGCACTGGTGACCCGACTGTCTCTGAGTGGTGGCTGGGAATATGGTCTTGAACGGAGACTTAAGACTTCATTTAACCCTTCACTTCCTGGAGTTTAAGCAAACAGTGCAGACTGATCAGACGCCGCTTCTGCGGCGTCTGATCTTGATCTACACTGTTTGATAGGCCCCAAATATTTCAGTTCAGGTTTTACAGATAACCCTCTATCAACAGCATTCTGACTTCACAGCAACAAAAGTGGCACGGCTATAAATAACCGCTACCTGGATTTCATCTACCGCACGGTTACATTGGTCAATGAGCTTCATGTGGACAACTACTGTCTTCAGAGGATAAATTGACAACTTCTGCTGAGGGTCGAACCCATGACCCTATGATTGAAAAATTAGCGTTTTAGCTATTAGACTAACCGGGTTACTGTTACGAAGTATATTCATTTCTATTAGTTTACCGCTTTGAACGGCTAATATTGTCATTCGAAAACCGATGAACACGGAATATGCTAATGTCTCAGTTTAATGTTGCCGTACTATACTTTAAATGATTTTTTTTTTGTGTTTGTGTACAATGGCTCGATTGTAAAAAATCGACCAAAAATAGTTATGGAAAACTGGCATATTAGTATTATAAATTTTTCGACAGTAGGGAACCAATACCCCAAACTTGGAAGATGACGCAGTCCCCGGAATTTAAGAAAACATATCAAATGGAGCAGTAAAAATAGTCCGAGAGAGATTGCCTGGACTTTGCTAATGTTTAGGTCTCAGAGTAATTGCACCAGAACAACACATAAGAGAACTATCAAGGTACGACATAGGTCTAAATAACAGTGGATATCAGGGAAATATTTTTCTTATTTCTCCACGAAAACATACATTGTGGGTACTCATCAGAAGCGCCTCGGTGAGGCGCTTCTGATGAATATCCACAACATATGTTTTCGTGGAACAATAAGAAAAATATCAATACTTTTACATTCAAAAAGTACCTTATCAACAGGTATGGGAACAAATAGGTCTCCCCTGGGGAAGAAGCAGATGGTTGCTTTACTTTAATTTGGTTTGTGGCTTATGTACTCACTTAGTAAGTAAGTCTGGTCTACCTGATTATGGCTCTTCCTGGACATCTTCTGTATTACTTTTATTCTCATTAATCCATTTATGCCGAGTGGACTCTTCTACCATAACTATTTGGACCGGTCCATTTCTAAATAGGGGATGTCTGGCTAGTTTTTATGATAAGTATGTTTTATAGAAATCCCTAGGTGTAATGAAAACAGTGTAGACCCTGATCAGACGCCGCGTTCTGCGGCGTCTGATCTGGGTCTACACAGTTTGCCACTGTCCGTTTTATGGACCGATAGGCATAAATGGGTTAAGGCATGTGATGTTAAGAAACCTGTGTATGTATCTGAAATAAACTGACACGATCCTCGACACGATCAGTTTTAACCGAAGAAGACTTTCTTGTTTGTTGAATTATCTGGTTTCCTTGTAAGCAAACCATAAGCTGCTTTGAAATTTTCATGGCGGGCAATATAATGTGGGTAGTATTTGTCACCCAGTACTACTGACGTGTTTTTGTTTCCTAACATAAGACACAGCCCATTTGACCCTTAAAGCGCTGCTCACAACTGCTACAGGCGATTTTTTTTAAATATTATTTTCATTTTCCAGAGATAATAAGGCTTGACATTTCATGTGAATCGTCTGCAGACGATTCACATGAAATTACAAGTCTTATTATCTCTGAAAAATACCAAATCGATTTCATAATATCGTGAACTACAAACTTGTTTAACACTTTTAAGATAAAAATGTGCCAACCACCAACCTGGACACGAAAATGCATTGCATGTCTCTACATCATCCTTGCTTCCAGGACATTCTAGTCCGCCATAGAATGGACCATAACACGTCCTTGATCTATTTCTACTACCATACCCACATGTATGGCTACAAACTGTCCATTCCGACCATGGTTCCCATACGCCATCAACTGTCAAAGGAAACATTTAGATGCAATGTTAACCCTTGTCATGCTGAATAAATTAAGATGCCATGCCCACTTCTAATTTTCAGCCAATCAGATTGCTTCATTCGAATTATTGCTATAAATTCACATACTTAATGGCAAACAGTGAAGATCCAAATCAATTGGCTTCTTCAGAAGCCAACTGATCTGGATCTACACTGTTTGCAAAGGCAGGGTATATCCGGGCTCAGCAGGACAAGGGCTAAAGTACATGATGAAACGGCAGCTTGTAATACAATGTCAATCATATGAAACAACTGAGCCCCAACGTCAGAAAACGTACCTTTAGACGTGTGCGTCCAACGAAGACGAAAATCAGCCTGCACTTCCGCGCAGTCTGATCAAAGTCTTCGGTACCTGCGTGAAGAAACTTTGCCCTCTTGACTGTTCAAAATGAGCGCAATGAAGATTCTGATCAGTCTGCGCGAACGCGGAGGCTGATCGGAATCTTCCCTGGGCGCACATATACGAATGTCTAACATTTCGGCCCAAGTATTCCTGGCTAGCAAAGAGCAAGGAAAATTGTGTAATGTTATGATGTATTGATGTTTAAAATGTTTAAATGTAACCAAGCAGGTAAAATACAAACTAATAGCCCCAAAACAAAAGTAGTGAGTGTTGTCCCTTTTGATGACATGAAACATTGTTGCGTCATTGTATGTTCAGTATCAATTCTTCTTTCGGTTCTACTGTGTCTCTGGTGGCGATGTTATTATGTGCTTTGTGATTGCGGCGTTCCCTGGGTGTCTTTGCTTTAATGTTTACATGTACAGTGGTCAAACAAGGCCAGACATATTGTAATGATAAACTAAACCCGGTTAAATAAATACTGTTAATGTTTGTTTATACTGTTGATTGATGAAGGGATAACAATTCACTTTGAGGGGAGGCAGCTGTCAAAAATGTTTGCCTTCCTTCTAGAAAGGGGTCCAATTTAAAAGGAAAGAATTTGCTCCATCTGGGAGCAAATTCTTTCCTTTCAGAATAAACTTGTTTTCAGAAGGCGGTTAATGTGCAAGAAAGCAAAAAGGAAGTCAGAAATATTGTCTCCCTTGTCAAAAAGGGCGGGAACTCTAGCAAATATGTCTAGTCCCCTTGACAGAGCTGGTACTTAACCAATTTACGCCAAATGGACTCTTCTACCACAACTCTTTGGACTGTTCTATTTCCCAAAGCAGGCTGTCAGATTAGTTTTATTACTGCTATGTTTTGTAGAAATTTCTGTATTTAATGCAAAAGTGTGGACCCTGAGCAGACGCCACGTTTTGTGATGTCTGATCTGGGTCTATACTGTTTGTTAATGTCCCTTTTATGGGACGCCAGGCTTAAAAGGGTTAACCATTTTGACGTACCTTCACACATCCTTGGAAAGCAATCTTCGACCTCCTCATTCGGGCCTGGGCACTTTGCTCCGCCGTAGAATGGCCCTGTACAATTTCTTGTCCGGAAACGGGTACCATTGGCGCAGGTGACGTCACAGGCCGACCAGGCAGTCCAAGCTTCCCACACACCATCGACTACAACCCCGATAAATGTTAGTCATACTGCCTAAATTGTTTTTATCTAGATAATATCATTTTTTGTTGCACATTTTAGTCTTTTTTTCCATATCAGAAGCTAAATAGGAAATACATCGTTAAGGGTATTCATTTATGAAGACGTTTCTACAGAACTCCAGAGTTTGGTTTTGTCCCTTGCCTGCATTAAACTACACGTTTATACAACATCAGCTACTTTGTATCTCTCTACAGCTAAACAGTAACCATTTGCAATCCATATGTGACTTGACAGACGACACGTTTTAACCTTTAATGCGCTACGCACAACGGCATCAGACGACATTCTTATTTTGAAAAGTATTTTTTGGAGAAAATAAGATTGACATTTCACGTGAATCGTCTGCCAGGCAGAAGATTCACGTGCAATGTCAAGTCTTATTTTCTTTGAAATATCAAAAGAAAAAACAAATAGGAAAGATAATATAATGTCGTCTGCTACAATTTTGCGTAGCACTTCATGGGTTAAGTCATTGACGGGAATGGGTACACTTTGAGCCGATTGTTTTGTGGTCCTGCTGAAAAGATGTCTACTTTAAAACGCAGAAATTTACTCCTTTCTCTTTCAGAGTAGAAATCATTTCAGAACGGGGTCGGTGTGCTTTTTGAGCAAGCAAAAAGACAAAAAAAAATGTCTCGCTGGTGCAATCTACAAGTGAATCCAGTCCCCTGAAATTAATATCTACATGTAACATTTCATTCAAATCGTCCACATTACGAAAACACGCCTATTCAAATGTATTGAAAATTTCCCTAACAAAAAAAAACTGAAAGTTTTCAGATAAAAATTCTGATATTTTTAATATTTCTGCTCAAAACATAGATTGTAAGTACACGTTAGAACCGGTTCTATCGATTACCCACAATTAATGTTTTTGAGCAAAAATAAGAAAAATAATGTATACCCCTGTAAACCCCAGTTTTACTATAAAAAGTGGGGTTTCAGGAGATCAAAATTATATAGGCATGTTTTCGTGATGTATAAGAGACGCCATGGATGAAATGCAACTTCTTTTCGTAGATAAACAAGAAAAGTATTTTAATGCCATCTACTAAGATTGAATTCAGCATGCTCAAGTTTAAAATGAAGAATGTTTCATAAAAAAGAATGTAACAACGTCTTTCGCAACTTTTTGTCTGACTAGTTAACGATTAGCATGTGGGTAAAAAATTTCGCTACATTTTGAAATATTTTTTTCTTATTATTCCTAGAAAACAGGATTTTATATTTCGTGCAAATTGTCTCCGGTGGAGGCAATTTGCATGAAAATTCAAACTTGGAAAAATAAGAGAAATATCACCGACTTGTCGTCTGCTAAATTTGCCCAGAGAGTGGTAAGGGGGCAAATGCCACACTTAAGTGATATTTTTCAATAGCTCGCAGAAATTAAGTTTTGATATTTATTTTATTATTATTATTTTTTTTTTTTTGATCAATTCAAATTTGAATAATAATAATAATAATAATAATAATAGTAATAATAATAATAATAATAATTATAAAAATAAATCCATTTTCAAGGAAATCTGTAGAAAATACAATTCCATCTGTTAATATTTTAATCAGCAGGTAAAAGGTTTTAAAATGTAAGATGTTTGTCCTAAGCAAAATTGTAGCAGACGACATTCTGAGAGTCTTTATACATTGTATCATTTTGCAATGGACAGACGATTTACATTAAATATCACGTCTCATTTTCTCCGAAAAATATTAACAAGTGAAAAAATCGTCTGCTGCAGTTGTTATTATGATAAGCGATTTAAGGGTTAATGTTACGAAACGTGACAGAAGACGTTGCTACATGTATTGCATAATAGCTGTGCTTAGCATGCATTTGTTAAACATTTAAAGAGGAACGCAATATAAGTTGAAAGTATATCTTGGAGTAAAGTGGTTAACAAGCCATTTATTTTGATGCAAGAGTTTTCAAAATCGGCCTAGAAATGAGGAAGTTATGGTGGTTTGAATTTATTTAAAATGACTGCTATGGATGCCGCCATATTGTAGGCTTTGTGACGTCACAAAGCCAAAATTGTATATACAAAACCAAATTATAAAGGGGTTTTAAGAATAATGTTGCTACATATTTTTTATAAAGATTTTAATTCTAGTGGCAAGCAATTATTTCCCACAAAAAAAACCCCCAACTTTATGATAATAACTACCTTTATGAAACGAATTTTAATTTTTATGAAACCTCATTAAATATTCAATATGGCGGCGCCCATTCCTACAATATTGAAATATTCAATTATCTATAACTTACTTAATTTTCCACCGATTTTGATCCAATTTGTGCATTTGTTTGTAAAGTTCATTACTTTAAAGCATGACACCTCTTAGGGTTGCGCTCCCCTTTAAGTTTTAACAACAAATACATATACAAAAGTATACTGATATCAGCAATTGTTACTTTAATACCTATATACCACCGTCAAAGAAAAAAAAAATAGAATGAAATGGAAATAATTCCAGGCGAGGCAACTATCAAAATCGTGCTGTCCTTCTGAAAAAGAGGTCTGATTAAATAGGAGACTTTACTCTCTTCGGAGACAATTCCTGTCTTTCAGAGTAGATTAACTTTCAAGAGGCTTGGTACAATTATGCAAGGAAACTGGAAGTAACAAAAAGTTATCTCCGTAAAAAAAATACCAAGTGCGCCCAGTGGCCTTAAAGTAACCAGTGAAAGCCTTCATCTTTTTTGTTCTAAAGACATTTAGCAGACGCAACATGTGGTTTCTTCATTAATGAAAATCACAGAAATGAATATTTTGCCTTCATTACGAAAACAAGCCTATTCAAATGTACAGAAAATTTCCTACCAAAAAATGAAAATTTTCAGATAAAAAAATTCTGATTTTTTTTTTAATTTCTGCTCAAAACATAGCTTGTGGGTACTCGTTAGAACCACCTCAACGAGGCGGTTCTAACGGATATCCTAAATCTATGTTTTTAGCAGAAATAAGAAAAATAATGTATACCCCTGTAAACCCCAGTTTTACTATATAAAAGTGGGGTTTAAGGGGGTCAACATTATATAGGCATGTTTTCGGGATATTTCTAAGTTCTGAGTAAATTTTGATTTTTTTTTTCAGTACCTTACCCTATTGAGTGAGATATTTATTATTACTAACATTAAGTTAGTCAATAAAATTGCCAGTCACCAAAACAGTGACTGCCAATGAGAGAAATTGTTACACCAGAAATAGGCTATAAAGATATTTACATAATGTTACATAATATTATATAATCACACAGCACATCTTTGTTTGCAGTAGCTAATTATAGGTCAACATTATGTCATTTTCACAATGACTTAAAGTGTCTTGTGCTACATATTATGTGGTCTGCCAATTAAGTTGTAGCTCAGTAGGCCAAGGCAAAAACAGTATAGCTATTTCAGCCTCTAGAAACGAGTTTCAAAACTGGTTATTTTCCTTTTCTAAAGCATTCTTATCTGTCATTGGGATAGAGTACAGAAAGAATTAAGATGAATGAATACATTCCCATTGAGAGCAAATTCTATTGTTTCAAGGTAGACCTCTTTCAGAAGAGGCTTGGTGTGCAGAATGTCATAAAATGTATCTCGCTTGTACAAAATGGCGATTACTTCCAAAGTGTATAAACAGACAAAAAAACCCGCAGTGGCAGTCTGATAAATGTCTCCGTAGGTCACATGGCAAATGTTTGAAACTTGATAAAAACTATAGAGCAAAAGGCATAGACCCCGACTGGAATGCTTGGTTGAATAAGCCAGTATCGGTCTTACGAGGTTTTAGAGGACTGGAAACACTAAGGATAGTTGCCAAACTGTTGATAAATCTTACAGACAGGAATTTTTTCTTCTCCCTCTAATATTCGAAAGCTTTCAAATACATAGGCTTATATAGGCTTATTCTTACAGGAATGAACTTGCCAAGAATTTCCGTCTAATTAGCGCAAATTCTTTTCTTTAACCCATTGTAGACTGAATGAAGTCTCCCACACTCTATATTTTAGAACTATAATAAATTATATATTCTATTTTCGATTTTAGGTATGGCAGGCTATGTAATTTACATATTCAGAGAGGAAAACGGTTGAACTCTTTGCAGACAGTGGAGACCCAGATCAGACGCCGCGTGCTGCGGCGTCTGATTCGGGTCTGCACTGTTTGCCAATTATCCGTCTAGGGGTCTCTAGTCCACAATGGGTTACGTGTAGCGCCTACTGAGAAAGGTGGTTTATATTTTAATGTATGTTTTTTTTTTCCTCTAAAGTGATGTTTCTATAGGCTGGTGCTATCTAGTAATCAATGTCTTCGTGCCATAGGGAACGTAGCCATGAGAGAGATGTTTTCAAAATTCAATAAACAGGCTAAAATCTAAAAGACAATAGGTAAGACAAATTCGTAGAACGTGACAAGTATAATTCATGCAAATATACATGTTTAAACAGTTTGTTTTAGGGGATTGGATACACTCGGTAGATTTCCCACCATTTTGTACAAGGGAGAGAACTTTGGTGACTTCCTGTTTGCCTTCTTGCACACCTAGTCCCTTCTGAAAAAGGGGTCTCCTCTAACAGGAAGAACTTTGCCCCCCAACTGAAAAAGCGAAAAGACTTTAGTCCCCTTGTGTTTACTCTAAAAAGAAAGAATTTGCTCCCACTGGGAGCACATTTCTTCCTTTTATAGTAGAACCCGTTTAGAAGGGAGGCAATTGTTTTCGACAGTTATCTCCCCTGAAAGTGTATCCATTCACCTTGATAGTTCTACATTCTCCTGAAAAATGCAATGTAAAAAGTGTCTTTAGAAGGGTGCTTTTGCTTCTAAGAGCACAGCTACAAGCACACAATATCCTATCTCTGTAAGAGTGAGAAAGAACTACATGGAATTGGAAGAGTACCGTCACATGGGTATCGTATGCAAATATCGTAGGTCACATTGGTTCCCGGACACGGGTATTCGTCATTACAGAGTCGGAACCGCTCTCGAGTTCCCTCCCCGCATGTGACGTCACAGTCTGACCACGCTCCCCAAGCTTCCCACACACCGGGTCCTGGTAATGAAAGCATAGCAAACATCATGATGAAACCATCCTTTTAATGAAAAAGATATCTGTAAATACTAATAATTAAAATGTTCGTAAGGCATCCGCATGCTGTTTACGAAGAGCTGATGTTCCTAAATATAGTGTTTCTAGTAAGCGTGAATCGAACAACACCAAGCTAGCAGAGACGGCTTTTACCCTATTTACTCTTTTCGGACACCTAATCTTTGTATATATATATATATATATATATAGTTATTCTAAACTTTTTACAAAATATTTTTGCTGCCTGTTGAGGTTCCTTAAACTGCTTGATGAGTGGCAAACAGTGTAGACCCTGATCAGACGCCGCATTCTTCAGTGTCATATCTGTTTTGCCCACACTTGCCTTTCTGAATTTTTATGTTAAAAACCGTAGTTTTAGAACAGTATTTAGACATAATGTTTTTGTTATATTCGTTAGTCCAAAATATCGAATATTTTCCATTTTCCCCATAATAAAACTGGAAACATATTGTACACGATTGATAGGTAGATTTGAGGCGAATTTTCAACGCGTTTTATTTGTTCATGTTTTCCTAAATTTTCAAGGTATTGTGAAACATCAATCATAAGAAAATGGTAGAGAAAATAAAACGAAAAATAAACGTCTTTTCAAGTGATGCGAAAAGTATGGTAATATTATTACTATAGTTATTCTAAAATTTGAACAAGTCAAAAGTACTGTGTGTTGATTTGTCTACAAATTGCTAATGAGTGCAACAGTGTAAACCCTGATGAGACGCCGCGTTATGCAGCTCTGCTCTGAGTCTAAATTGTTTGCACAAACCCGATTTTCTGAATATTTATGGTGAATACTGTAGTTTCTTTTAGGCCTTTATCAGTTTTACGCTTGAACACAATTTGATAGAATTTTCTTTTACCAAAAAAAATACGACTTTCTATTTCCGACCTCATTTGTCATCTGAAGTATCCTAATTCATTGTACTGTGACACACGAGATGTGTGTCTTTTCTTCCAAGAAGTAATACTTTATGTGAGTAAAATCCCACATGTGTTACAGACCAGATTATAATCCGAATTATAGACCAATTTATATTCAACAGATCTGCGTCAGATTTCTTTTGCCTTGTTTACCCATTTGCGAAAGTTCAGGATGGTTTGCATCAAATAGATATGCTATGATTCAATACACAGTTGGACAATTAAGAGGATTGGCATCACAACATTGAGAACTGATCCGAAACGTCTGGAAACGTACTTTCTATGCGCTAAGCTATCACGAAAACACACCTATATAATACTGACCCCCTTAAACCCCACTTTTATATAGTAAAATTGGGGTTTACAGGGGTATACATAATTTTTCTTATTTCTGCTCAAAACATTGATTGTTGGTACTCGTTAGAACCGCCTCGGTGAGGCAATTCTAACAAGTACCACAATCTATGTTTTGAGCAGAAATATGAAAAATATCAGAATTTTTATCTGAAAACTTTCAGTTTTTGGTGGTGAAATTTTCAATATATTTGAATAGGCGTGTTTTCGTAACGGAAGATTCAAATCAGCCAGCACATCCTCGCAGTCTGAGCAGAATCTTCACCGGGCGCATTTTGGATAACCAATAATGCAAGGTTTCTTCATACGGACAACGAAGACTTTGATCAGACTGCGTGGATGCACAGGCCAATTTGAGTCTTCACTGGGCGCACTTAAGAATGCACGTTTTATCACGTTGCGGCTGAATTTCATTTAAAAACAGGATTGTCGACTAGAAGACGTGAACATGCGTGTGTAAAGTGATTCAACGAAACATAGTGAAAAGGAAAGAATACATCAAGTACACATAATAAAGGTCAAGGTCATCTATAAGGACTACATGGGCCGAGTCATGCGAAAATGTGCCTGGTAGCAATGCTAAAAATGTGCGGTTTCACATCATCCTGCACATGTGCAAAGTCTCATCTGGACATTCGCTCTCCTTCGAAACATTCTGTAGCCTCTAATTGTTTGCGGACAGCGAAGGCCCTGATCAGACTGCGCAGATGCGCAGTCTGATCTGGGCCATTGCTGTCCGCTCATGCCCGAAGACACGTTCTCGCATGGCGCGGCCCTCATGACAAACTAGTACATAAATCTACGTCATTAACATTGTGATAAGCATGAAACAGCGACTGAAACCGTTTTCTTTTAATTTACGCAAAATTCATGAAGAATGCTAAGTGCATGGAAAAGCCGCTTTGCTCACGAAGCATGTCCATTTTAGTACTATCTTCCACCACAAAATGCAATCTGCATACATATTCTTATTATTGTGGATACTTCAACCAACTATCCTGAAATCATTAATGTTACAATGAACCAAATATAAATACAGACGGTCGAAATGTCTGATATCCAGTGCGTTTCAGAAGTCTAATTGTTCTAAAACGAGACAGTCAATATAATAGTGAAGTTGGTGCCCTAAAGGAATATTCTTGAATTTCATAAAAACCAAGTTACTTACGAAAATAAGTATCCTCAAGATTGTTATGACGTAGGTTTCAAGGAACCGGTACATCACGAAAACATACCTATATAATTTTTACCCCCCTAAACCTCACTTTTATATTGTAAAACTGGGGTCTACAAGGGTATACATTATTTTTCTTTTGGCGAGGCGGTTCTAACGAGTACCCACAATCTGTGTTTTGAGCAGAAATAAGAAAAATAATGTATACCCCTATAAACCCCAGTTTTACTACATAAAAGTGGGGTTTAAGGGGGTCAATATTATATAGGCTTGTTTTCGTGATGAAATATCTGATATGACACACATAGAGAGAAAGAAACGCCTTTAAATAACATCTGTAGCAGACGACATTCTCTCTTATTTTACAGAATAACGTTTTATATGAAGTAGACGATTCACATCAAATGTCAAGCCTTATTTTCTCGAAAATATTACTAAAAAAATGAATATCTCTGCTACAATTTTAAGGCTTAACAATCCTTTTGTTAAAATGCTTTCACCTTAAACGATTACAATTTTCCCGAAAATATCCCGGAAAGTTATACAGTGGCATATACCCGCCTATCACGCTCCTACCAACACACCACAAAAGAAACAAGTACCGAGAAACATGGTTTTGAACGGAAGCAAAATATTTCACAAAATAGATTGTTACAGGAATGTGTCATGTTGACAGACAATTGTCTGTAGAATTGTAACCCTTATAGCGCCAGGAAACAGACGACAATTTTTTTTTATTTATTTTTTTTTATCAGAGAAAAGATCGACATTTCATATTAATCATGTTAAGGCGGTTCAAACGAGTACCAACAATCTATGTTTTGAATAGAAAAATGAACAAATGTCAGAAATTTTATCTGAAAACTTTTAGTTTTTGGTGGTGAAATTTTCAATATATTTGAATAGGCGTGTTTTCGTAATGTTGAGCACTTCGTGATCAGGTGAGCTAAAAAAAAAACAAAAAAAAAAAACAAAAAAAACATTTGAAAAGGTCATTCTTTTGCAGTTAGGTTTGGCGCTGTAAGACTTAAAATACAAAACCAATAAGTTTTTATACACGAAGATTTATCTGGTTCGTTAAATTAGGTCAAATAATGTCACCACAACCTTTTAAATGAACAATGCATGGCTTCTTTGAAATATAAGCTTTCAACACACATAAATGTGGCTTCTTCAATAGATCTATACCAAACCAACTTGCCACAGGGAAATCAGGAGCTGGTACAATGCGATAGATTTGATTCACAGACTCTTTGAATCTTTACTAATATTGTAAGTCTGCTATATAATATCATATTATGACTTTATTTTTCTTTTCAACCGAATATTGTTGAGATATTTTTCATCTCACTACGCAAGCGTATAATGTGGTACACATTTATTGCGCTTCACTGAAGCGCTTCTAAAGAGTACTTACCACATTTTTTCCATGGAGAAAAAAACAAAAACTAATAGTCCGGGTAGCCCTTTTATATTAAGCTATGCCGATTACTATAATTCTGAATTTCATTAGGCTACATTTATATCTAACAATGTCGCGAGAAGCTTTTAGTGATCAGTAGAGTAGAAAAAAATATCTTATTCATTATTACATAACTGTGCCCAGACTCAAATTATATTATGTTTACATAGACGCTACATGTTGCAGCCATTCCATTTGTAGTAATTTCCCAATTAATGGGCATATCGTGTAACCCGCCTCATAATTTTCAACTCCGCCCCTCATCGCCCTTTTGATTACATGAAACATTTCTATTGCTGTTTTAAAAATTTAAGAACTATAAAAGAACTTTTTTTTTATTGAACCGCCAATTGATAAAGAGACGAAGCCTAACCATCACGAAAACATACCTATATAATTTTGACCCCCTTAAACCCCACTTTTATATAGTAAAACTGGGGTTTACAGGGGTATACATTATTTTTCTTATTTCTGCTCAAAACATAGATTGTGGGTACTCGTTAGAACCGCCTCGCCGAGGCGGTTCTAACGAGTACCCACAATCTATGTTTTATGCAGAAATATGAAAAATATCTGAGTTTTTTATCTGAAAATTTTCAGTTTTGGGAGATAAAATTTTCTATATATTTGAATAGGCGTGTTTTCGTAATGACTGCGCGAGATGTTCCAAAGTCGAAAGCTTGCACTTTAACCTGCGAACTTTCGCAAATACAAGCAGCCAGCATATCAAACACTCTATTTTCGAAATTGTATTTTCCACAGAAAATACTCGGCTAGCATTCTGCCTAAATCTACATGTATATCAGACCATCATTACGAAAACACGCCTATTCAAATATATTGAGAATTTTACAACCAAAAAAAAGGAAAATTTTCAGATAAAAAAATCTAATATTTTTCTTATTTCTGCTCAAAATATAGATTGTGGGTACTCGTTAGAACCGCCTCGGCGAGGCGGTTCTAACGAGAACCCACAATCTATGTTTTAGAGCAGAAATAAGAAAAATAATGTATACCCCTGTAAACCCCAGTTTTACTATGTAAAAGTGGGGTTTAAGGGGGTCAAAATTATATAGGCGCGTTTTCGTGATGTTGTCGGCACGAGAGAAGACCCTGACTAGACTATACATATACAGTCCATGCTTTGAAACAATTTGATTCCTACTCTCCTCAGCACTCAGCAACAGGGAAGAATGGCGAATACTTTTAAAAAAGGTAAGAGAAAAATCCAGGGAGAGACACAATCACTAGCCGCAGCCAATCCCAGACACGAAGAGGAAGAGGAAACAGACAAAACCAAACGAGCGCAAATCAAACAAACGTACGAAAAGCACTAAAATTAGCTCTCTTTTTTCCCAAGCGAGGTAATCGCAATGCTGAAAGGACAAAAAACTACAAGAACAAATTAACACAAGACTTAAAACAAATCGCCTCGTAGAATAAACCACAAAGCAACAAAGAGTAAGACTAACACAAATAACACAAGACTTAAAACAAATCGCCTCGTAGAATAAACCAAAAACAACAAAGAATAGGACTAAGCCTTATCCATGTTGGACCATTTCAAATTGCAGGGGACGGCATTCGAAGGTTTTGTTTCAGAGAAACGAAGCTTTGATATTAATTGTGGATATTCTGCCGAGCAATGTTACGCATGAAATGTCAAATCTTATTTTCTCGGAAGCACAAAAGAAATATTAGAATGTCGTCTACTGCTGATTTCACTGACACTTTATGGCTTGATTTGGAATATACGAAATAAAACGTATTTCAACATAACACCTGTTCTACGTATGACAGAAAAGATCACCCAAGTATCATAACAAAGCAGGCATACAACCCGACCTGTCGTTTGACAGAAATGATTATCAAAAACGAAAGGTATAACGTTACTTTATTTTAAAAATCTATTTCTATACAGAGCTGTTTCAAATATGAAAGATTTGTGAGATATGGATATTGGAATATTACTGGAAAAATAATGCAAACTGGGTGGTCGCTAACAGGTTGTTGCGTGTAGACGCAGGCACCTACATGTCAGAATTGCAAAATAGCTCTAAACTTCCTTATACTCGTTTTGTTCGACCTAAAACGGTTTTTTCGAACAAACAAAAACGATCCTCGCTATATGCTGAGACGGAAAACCAGGTCTGTCTTACAGCCTGTTCAGTACTTTCCCGATTCGCCCATGGCATCACGTGATCATGTGAGCTTCCTCATAATTTATATTACCCCCACTGATTCCTTTATATTAATGACTGTGTTGAGAGGAGCGGATGGGGGTGCGAAATAGCGACTAGGTGAAATCTGAACAAATAAGACATTTCTTTTTATCGCTTTGTTTAAAACCTCATAAATAATTTATGAAATGATTTTGTTCATTAAATGGCCCACTAACAGGGGCTAAGCTTACATTTGCCCGAGCACTTAAGAGATGGTCCGAAGAATTACGAGGTGCAGATAATAAAAAAAAAATGTTTAGAAATATTTTTTCTTATTTTTCATAGAAAAAAGACTCGAAAATTCATTCAAATTGTTTCCTTGACAATTTAAAAAAATAATCAAGTCGTATAGTCTTATTCATTATCCAAACAAGAACAATGTCATTAACTCTTGCCTTGCTGAATAAATTAAGATGTCACGCCCACTTCTAATTTCCAGCCAATCAAATTACTTGATCCGGGTTTTTGATAGAAATTCACATATTTAATGACAAACAGTGCAGATCCAGATCAGTTGGCTTCTGAAGAAGCCAACTGATCTGGATCTACACTGATCTGGATCTACACTGTTTGCTAAGACAGGGCATATCGTGTTCAGCAAAAGGGTTAATTGTCACCCGATGATTTAATCAACAGATTTGTGATGCCTCTAAAATTGTATGAGATAAAAATTTTGATAGAAATACCGGATACAATAAAAAACTCTCTAGCACTTATATTTTGTTTTGGTAACATATGCGCTATCATAATCATATTTTGTGAATCTCGTTGACGACAATCGTGAAATGCGTCTGTGAAGTGAACCATTCTATATTTAATCCTTAAGTTCCAAGCAAACTTAAGCAGACGATATGCTATTATATCATTTTTCAGAGAAAATAAGGCTGCTAGACAGACGATTACCATCAAATGTCAAGCCTTTTTTTCTATTAGAAATGAAAGAAATATTTCAAAATTGTCGTCTGCTGCAGTTGTGACTGGCAATAAATCGGTTAATGAGCATACATCTGCAAACATGTGATACACCATGCACTTCTGCAATTGTTGTGGTGAGACGAAAATTCATGCAGTGGCGAGCTGTAGAGAGAAAACATAGTAGAAATGTTATTGAAATGTTATATTGAGAAGCGCTGATGTTTACGTGTCTATAGCAATAACCACTATTCTATACAGAAGAAAAAAACATTGGATGCGCAACCCGAGAAAAGGATCCCAACGACCATCATCACGAAAACACGCCTTTATAGTTTTGACACCCTTAAACCCAACTTTTATACAGTAAAACTGGTGTTGACAGGGGTATACATTAATTTTCTTATTTCCTCTCAAAAACATTGATTGTGGGTACTCGTTAGAACCACCCGGCGAGGCGGTTCTAACAAGTACCCACAATCTATCTTTTGAGCAGAAATATGAAAACTACTAAAATTTTTTATCTGGAAGTTTTCATTTTTTGGTGGTAAAATTCTTAATATATTTGAATAGGCGTGTTTTCGTAATGGCGAACAGCGAAGACCAGATAAGACCTGCGAATGCGGTCCTTCTTATTCTCGGATATTTTACAGTATCCAATATTTTAGCGGATGCCGTGAACAGACTGCTGACGCACGTCCTGATTTGGGCATTCTGTGTTCACATTTGACAGGCGGGCTTCTTTCCCAGTCTAGGCATCAGGTACATTTTTACACTAAATACTGTGTTTATCCTAAGTATTCGGACAAAGGGGCCTAGGCAAACAACATAAAATCAGATAAATCAGGACCAGTTTGATCAAGGGCTACCCTACTTGCCATCCCGTCACAACATTTTACAAATCACAAGTAGTCAGTTTTATTCCTTTTTAATCCATTTAACCCATTTATGGCAAGTGGATTCTTCAACCAACTATTTGAATAGGTTCATTTACAATATAAGGGGTGTCTGATTAATTATCATTATTGTCATGTTTTGTAGAAAGACCTACACTTAATGCAAACAGTGTAGACCCTGATCAGACGCCGCGGTCTGCGGCGTCTGATCTGGGTCTTCACTATTTGCCAATGTCCTATTTATGGGACGCTATGCATGTATTGGTTAATCAAGTGGACAATTCTACCATAACTCTTTGGACCGGTCTATTTTCATTAGCAGGGGCATTGGTTATTTTTTTTTACCATTCCTATGTTTTATAGGAATTCCTGTATTTAATGCAAAAAAGATGGACCCTGATCAGACACTGCGCCCTGCCAATTACCCTTTGCGGGGTTTCCCGACTCGTAAAATGGGTTAACTTGTAAGGTTTTAAAGTGTCCGAATTCTTAGGGTGAAATGGTAGATCTGTTGTTTATATGCCCTGATAGTCAGGTTTTGAACAACTTCCTAAGGTATCAATGGTTACTTGTGGTTAACCGTACATTGTTATAAACATGCATTACACAGCGAAACGATTAAACTGATATAACTAGTAACGTTATCATTCTTGGCAAACATGGTCTCAACTCCGTACATACCCAATGGATTAATATTTTATAGGTTGAATGCTAGTATCAATTTCATTACGGAACATGTTTATGTTCTGACGACATAGTGTTACCGTTGTAGCATTTCATCGTCAAATTAGTAATTATATACACTCGCCAAAATTGTTCTGCAACATTAAGGTTTTAATGTATGCTTTTTATTATACTTGTGCTAAAACAAACCTATTTGATACATCTAGGGAAAGGACTTTCTTATAATGTTATGTGTCTTATCCCTTTGTCTTATCGCAGTAGAATATTTCTATTCCATATCAATAAATATGAAACAGTAATAAAATCAAACCTAAAGAAACAAAACCTCAGCACAATTCCAGTTAATATTTTTCCGAGTAATTCTTTGTAACAGTAAGTAGGGATTCGTAATTCTTGGTCAAAAGGAGTAGGGATTGCATATCAAAAATGACAAATACATAGTGTCGTTTTAGAATACTAGTTACTTTTTCAGAAGAGAGTTGGTGCACAGGAGAGCAAACAAGAAGTCGCAAAAGTTGTCTTCCTCTCACAAAATGAGGGAAAATTTACCAAGTGTATCACTTTCCCTTAAATGGTGCGCAACATGGGAAAAGGCCCTTATGCCGTATGTGAATAGCGAAGGTCCAGATGAGCATGCGCATCCGTGCAGTCTTATCCGGGTATTCTCTTTTCGTCGACATATACTACAATATCCATTAATTCTGTAAGCAGACAAAGAAGGCCCAGATCAGCCTGCGCGAACGCGCAGGCTGATCTGGGCCTGCGTTGTCCGCAAATTGCATAAGAGCTCCTTTCGTGTGTTGCGCATCAAATGTAAGGCTAAGAATATCTTGCTAATGTCTAATTCTCATCAAATGTGGACAAAAAACAACCGTTTTCCCAACCGGCAATTTTGCTCTTTCGTTGGCGCTAGAACCGTAACTGTTCAGCATTAGTTTGTCAGTGATAAATGTCTAGTGGTTCGTCAATAACTAGAAAATGACACTGAATTGACAATGATCTATTCAGTAGCATTTATTCATGAATTCAGATTTTGATTTAATCATAAGCGTACGAAACGTTTCTCCTAAATCATGATATACGATATTTTATGTATTTCAGCGTTATAAAAGAGCACATCAAGGAAAACGACAGTGATGTTGAACATTTTTGCTGCGTATAAATCATTTTCTGCCTCTATTACGCTTTACTACTCTCTGGGAAAATTCAGCAAAGGACAATTGATATCCTTTCATACTTTCCCTAGAAAATAGGTATTGACATCTCATGCAAATTGTCTCCTACAATTTGCATGAATTGTCAAATTCTATTTTCTGAAACAATATTTCATCATGTCTGCTGAATTGTTTACCTACGTAGTATACAGAGCGCTAAAGACAGTTTCTTCGGTATAGCATGTTAGCTGTCCCTGAGTTAACGGTGAGAATAAAGAGATTGATATTGTAACAAACTGAAGTAAATGTATGAAGACAATGAATCAGATTCAGAATATTTTACTGGTGACACATCAATAGACATTCATTCACTAGGGCCAACAATTGCAAAGACTAGTCTCTAGATCTCACAAGTGACGTGAATCTAGCGACAATCCTCAGAACTTTCAACAGAGGATAGGATAGATGCAGGGAGTGCATTCTAATCCTAAGGGTGTCTGGGAAGAAACTATATTTGGAAATGTCAGTTCTAGCATATGGCACTTGAAATGCCATTGGATGCTGATTACTACTGCGCCTATTTGGGGGTTGAAGGTCATCACAAGGTATACTAGCTCCACCTGTCAGACCTTTTAAAACCAATGTGAGTTTACTATCTTTGCGTCTCTTGTGAAGAGACTATCCCAACTATTCAACAATGCAGTCATTCTTCCAGTTTCAAAGTTGTAGTTACCAGTCACGAATCTAGCTGCGCAGTTGTGATCCTTTTCTAATTCTTCCTGGACAACTATTACATGAAGGTCCCAAACAGGGCTAACATACTCCAGGGTTGATCGCATCAACCCCTTGTATGCCATTTCCTTAGTATCTTTGGGGCATGGCGATAGGTCATTAGAGTAGTCATTAACAGGGCATAGGTTTAATAAGTCAAAGATTTCAGGAGTCCAAGTGCGTGTAGATATGATGTTTTACCCAGTCAGCATTCTACGTAAATCTACATCGGGCCGTCATCGGCCCGTCAGGGTAGCTGACGGGCCGATGACGGCCCGATGTAGATTTACGTAGAATGCTAGCTGGGTAGTTATCTAATGTTTTATTTACCCCATTTACATGAAGTTTTATATAAAAAAGAGCGTATTCCAGAAATTCGTAGACTTCCCATAACCTCATTATGTTTTAATATATTTCTTTCAAATTTTCTGAAAATGAAATCTCTATGATACAGTAATTGAAGCTGATGTCTAATAATTCACAACTATAACATCGCGAGGAACCGCGGCTACATGGAGCATGTTAAAATTCAAACAATTAACGAAACCAGTGCTAAATATGTCGCCAAACGTTAATTATATATTCATGCAAAGTTGTATTCAGATAAGAAATGATTGCATGTCGTTTATTGAAGGCTAGGAAATATACTTAGATTTGCTCAGCATCAGTGTTGGAATTTATCCAATGACCTTTTATAGAAAAAAAATGGAATTATTCAGTGTTCGGGCTTCCTACATGTTAGTGAACTGTATAAGATGAGCAGCGTATTAGTATGCTCAGCAAGCAGAGACATGAAAGAATAATTCCGTTGCAACAAAATGCCGGAGCAAAAATGTAATCATGTTAAATGTGTCAGAATATTGTCAGTGATCCGGTAACCGAAAACATGTATTTCACGGAAAATCATGTCCACTTTGTTTACATTCTGTGTCTTAAAAAATGCAATGTACATGACGTGCAAAAACATTTTTGAACTAAAGTTTCTTCGGAGGAAACGTAATTAATTATAGTATCTTTATTGTTCACTCGCGGCCGAAGCAGTCTCACGAATTGAGTGACCATAAAAATATTAATTATTCTTCCTGTGAAGAAGCCCGCGAGGCCAAAACGTTCCAAAGAACTGAGTTCAAACTTGTGTAGTTATTAATTTTGATTCTATGAAGTTACTCTACGAAAGTCTGGAACACACCTCGTTTATAGCGGAGACAGTATTGTTCAAACAGCGTTTTTTGATTCGATACTTTCTCCACCTCTTTTATACTGACCCGCGATTGCCTGGAATCCAGCGCTCTTTTAAAACAGTTTTTGTCATTCTGTGTACAATATATCCCTGTACATTACTAGAACAGAAAAGAAAATGAAAAGTTCGCAATATATGACTAAATTCAGAACAGCCCATACTAGAAATTCTTCTAACAATGTCATTAAAGCCTGACCTTTCATCTGAATCGTTTGCTGCGCCACTCAGTCTTTGCATCACGAAAACATGACTAAATAATGTTGACCCCCTTAATCCCCACTTTAATATAGTAAAACTGGGATTTATAGGGGTATACAGTATATTTCTTATTTCTGCTAAAAAACATAGATTGTGGGTACTCGTTAGAACCGCCTCGCCGAGTGGGGTTTAAGGGATCAAAATTATACAGGCATGTTTTCGTGATGTGAGTGGCAAACAAGCTAGACCCTAATCAGACGCCGCATTATGTCAAAATACTTAGAGTAAAAGCCATACTTGTCCTAAACTTGGAACAAGTTAATTTTACTACATGTTAATGGGTTTAAAATCTACTCGATGAACGTCAAACAGTTAAGACGTCAGCGGCGTCTGATCTGGGTCTACACTTTTGGCCCAGACCTGTTTGTCCGAATACTTAGCGTTAATACGGTATTAAAATTAAATGGAGACAAATTTATATCAGTCGCAAGGATTCTTTTGAATACAATTTATACAATCATGTACAGTCGACTCTCGTTATCTCGAATTCCAAGGGACTCTGAAAAACTTCGAGATATCCGTACCTCGAGATATCAGAGTTGCGGAAGTTAGGAAAACAATAAATTGAATAACCACATTTAACAAATGAATATGTAATTTGACTCCTGAAGTTAGAAATATGTACAAAATAATGTGGAAAAGAGGGGAAATTGCTCCTTAGGAGCAATATTTCCTCTTTTCCACAATATTTTGTTACCTGTTCTTAGATTTCCATGTTAAAACAAGGACCAGAATTTCACTTCAATATAAGCGGTTATTCGAGATAAGCGAGTTTGAGATAACAAGGATCGACTGTATATTGACGTTTTCTATTATGTCATATTCATGTATATAACTCACGGTAAACTAAGCGCCAAAGGATCGTAAAATGAACAATACTCACTCGGGCACATCGGAAGCTGGCAGTGTTTATACTGCACGGAGTCACCAGGACAGTGGGTACCACCAAAGTTTGGAGGCGGATGGTTGCATTCACGTGTCCGCAATCGGGTCCCATTCTCGCAAGTAACAGAACAGTTGCTCCATTCGCTCCATAGACTCCAGCTGCCTCGCACTGTTATAATATATGAATATGTTATAATATATGAATAAGTTATTATATATGAATATGTCATAAATCTTGGGCCCACTTGTTCAAAGTTGTTAGCTAACGTGGCGTTAAAATTTCTGTCTTGAAATATGGCAAATGCATCGATATCGTTTGTTAAAAAAATAACAGCAGCTTTAGGAATGCAAAAGCTACTCGCATTTTTGCAGCAAAAATATCAATGTATTTGAAAATACCTTAGCTACAAAACTTAACGCGTTTGTAATAAAAGAGCTCGTCAAGGTAACGATGCTTTCAACAACGTAGCTCTGGGCCCAGTTGTTCAAAGCTAACGATGTCGTTAGTTAACGATTCGTTAAAATTTAAATCGAGTGATACACAAATATGCTGAAATTTTTTGCTGAAAAAAATGTGAGTAGCTTTTGCAGTGCAAAAGCTACTCACATTTTTTCAGCAAAAAATATCAGAATTTTGTATATTGAATCTGCTAAAACAGTTAACGAAATGACCCTTAACGAGCTCGTTAAGCTAACAACGCTTTGAACAACCGGGCCCTGGTTTTTAACAAAGAATATGCGCCAGAATCTGAAAAAAAAAAAAAAAAAAAAAAAAAAAAAAAAAATAGTACCCATTGACATGTGCGCCCAGCGCGAACTTAAATTAGCCTATGCATTCATGCGGTCTAATCAGAAGTCTTCACTGGCGCATTTTAGATAGCCAAGATGTAAAGTTCTTTCGTGCGGAAAATATAGACTGCTCAGACTGCGCGGATGTGTCGTTAGACACACATATCAGTAGGAACTTTTCTCACGTTCGGGCTCAATTATATATGCAGTATTTAACATAAAAAACGACGTCATTTTTTACTCTTGATTTAAGTTCAAAATTGACTAAATATACAATACATCAGAGATACTTACACACATCAGCTATAGCAGGGGTATAAATGATCCAAATGCTATTTTATGCAAATGTTTCTACTCGTTGCTATACATTACGAAAACATGCCTATTCAAATATATTGGAAATTTTACCCCCCCCCCCCCTCACACACACACAAAAAAGTTAAAAAACTCTGATATTTTCCATATTCCTGCTCAAAACATAGATTGTGGGTACCCGTTTGAACCGCCTTGGCGAGGTGGTTCTAACGGGTACCCACGATCTACGTCTTTAGTAAAATAAGAAAAATAATGTATACCCCTTTTAACCCCAGTTTTACTATATAAAAATGGGGTTTAAGGGGACCAAAACTATATCGGCGTGTTTTCGTGATGTTTCAGGTTTTGGGCTCAAAATACTAATTATAAAAGTATCAAGACAACAGCTAAAACCAAAAGCATGAATGATACACAATATTTTATATAAAGTATTAAAACTACTGCTGAAGCCATCCCCAACAAAAATACATGAATGATTATTTATACTTCGTATTTCTCTCGGATCGAGTATAAACTAAAGAAGGCCAACTAGAGCTGTTTTTAACAAAAAAAAATATGTCCCCCCCCCCACCCCACAGCTGCCACCTACATATAGAAAGTTTACCCATACTAATTGTTCATCATCACTGCTTTATATTTCTATAAAGTTCCATGAAAATATCTTGAATGGTTGTCAAGCTATAGAGCGGATATGAAATTACCATTGTCGAATTTCAATGGGGAGGGGGTGGGGGGGGGGGGGGGTAACTCAAAAAATGTATGAACAAGAGTTACTGTTCTTGTGTTCTGCACGTCATCTGATGATGCTTTAAATTTTTATGAAGTTTCATGAAAATATCTTGATCGGTTTTCAAGTTATAGAGCGGACACAAAATTACAATTGTCGAATTTGAAATTGAGAATAATTAAAAAAATGTATAGACAAGACTTACGGTTCTTATGTTCTGCGCGTCGTCTGATAATGCTTTATATTTCTATGAAGTTTCATGAAAATATCTTAAAACTTTTTGTTATAGAGCGGACACAAAATTACCATTCTCAAATTTCAAAGGGGAATAACTCCAAAAATGTATACACAAGAGATATTTTCTGCACCTCGTCTGATGAGGTTTATATTTCTACGAAGTTTTATGAAAATATCTTGAACGGTTTTCAAGTTATAGAGCGGAGACGAAATCGCCATTGTCAAATTTCAAAGGGAAATAACTTAAAAAAATGTATAGGCAAGAGTAATAGTTCTTGTGGTCTGCACGTCATCTAATAATTCTTTATATGTCTATGAAGTTTCATGAACATATCATGAACGGTTTTCAAGTTATAGAGGGCACACAAAAATTACTATTGTCGAATTTCAAAGGGTAATATATCAATATAGTGACAAGAGTTACGGTTCTTGTGCTTTGCACGTTGTTTGATGATGCTTTATATTTCTACGAAGTTTCATTAAAATGTCATGAACGGTTTTCGAGTAATAGTGCGGACTCGAAATTACCATTGTCGGATTTCAAAGGGGAATAACTCAAACACTGTATAGACAAGAGTTACAGTTCTTGTTTCTGCACGTCGTCTGACAATGCGTTGTATTTCTTTGAAGTTTCATGAAAATATCTTAAACGGTTTTCGAGTTACAGAGCGGGCACGAAATTACCATTGTCCCATTTCCAAGGGGAATACCTCCAAAACTTTATAAACAAAAGTTATGGTTCTTAAGTTCTGCACATTGTCTGATGATGGTTTATATTTTTATAAAAATACATGAAAATATCTTGAACGGTTTTCAAGTTATAGAGCAAATACGATTGCGTGACGGACGGACAGACAGACGGACATACAACCGAGGCAAAAACCACTATCAGGGGGAGGCATTATAATAAGACACATAAACGGCAATAGAGTCTTAGAAGAGTGATCATTTCGAAGCAAGGAAACACCAAATAAACTCAAACTAACAAACAACAACAGAACCAACAGCAAAAAACAACAAACAAAAACAACAACAACAACAACAACAACAACAACAACACACACACACACACACACACACACACACACACACACACACACACACACACACACACACACACACACACACACACACACACACACACACACACACAAAAAAAATCCTACACACCCGGAGAGTCTGTTCACAGCAGTGCAATGTGTAATAAATGATCGCCCCTACTACAAGCTTTTAAACACTATTTAAACCTATCAACCTTATTTAAACCGACACTCGATACAACGATAGAATTCCTGGCACGAAACCTTCACTGAAGACGTGACAGCTGATAAAAAATTATGCAAGAATATTGCATTCAATACTTCAAGAAACGTATTTTGGATAGTTGTTAAGATCGCCTCACAGAGGTGATCCTGACAAACATCCAAACCATTTGTTCTAAAACTAGCCATTGCTTACGTGTCATTCTGCTGCGTTTACAAATTCTTTACGACAGCAAATTCATTTTAATAGCAATATTGTTTGGGAACAAACGCTATCGATGTAATGAGGGTTCATTGCAGTTCCGGATTGAGCGATCTCTATTTTCAGATACATCACGAAAACACGCCTATATAGTTTTGACCCCCTTAAACCCCACTTTTATATAGTAAAACTGGGGTTTACAGGGGTATACATTATTTTTCTTATTTCTGCTAAAAAACATAGATTGTGGGTACTCGTTAGAACCGCCTCGCCGAGGCGGTTCTAACGAGTACCCACAATCTATGTTTTGAGCAGAAATATGAAAAATATCCGTTTTTTTTATCTCAAAATTTATATTTTTTGGTGGCAAAATTTTCAGTATATTTGAATAGGCATGTTTTCGTAATGAATCCAAATGTCCTCTGAGTCAGTGATCCCTAAGCATTAGAAAACATACTACTGCGTTTGTCACAGACATTTCAGTAGCTACTTGACATTTTTAAGAATTTCTTTTGTGGTCATCAATTAGAGTCATATTGAATAATTCGCCCCGAACAAAAAGTTGTCAGAGAAACCATATTAAAGTAGTAATAAAGCCTTTAATGTCCAGCAATTTGAACTCTTAGCAGGCTTGGTAAAATTTAAGCAACAACTTTTCTTTTTTCGTATTTCTAAAAATTAAGGCTTTGAAATTTCATGAGACAATTTGCATGAAATATCAAAACTTAATTAGGGGAAAAAATAAGAAAAAAATATCATGTATCCACTAAACACAAATATAAGACAACAACAAAAAAAGGCACAAGACGAAACAAGCGACATCACGAAAACATGCCTATATAATTTTGACCTCCTTAAACCCCACTTTTATATAGTAAATCGAGGCGGTTCTAACGAGTACCCATAATTTATGTTTTTGAGCAGAAATATGCAAAATATCAGAGTTTATATCTGAAAATTTTCAATTTGTGGAGGTGAAATTTTCAATACATTTGAATAGGCATATTTTCGTAATAGTAGCCACAAAGCCACACAAAGAAAAGACAACCATCGTTTAGGAAGGTTAGTAGTAAAAAATACCGGAGGTGGGTAGGGTGGCGTGGGGTGGGATGTGAATCGATTTTACTGGTACAAAACATTTATCCTACATTTTAGTTTGAATTTTGTAAAAATACACGATGATTGTTCAGCTCGCAGAGTGGCTCCCTACTCAGTGAAACATCATTATACTTAGTATATTAAAAATAAAATACCGTAATAACCTAATTATTGGGACACAGGCTTGTGCAATCAGTGTAGACGCAGAACAAAACGCATTATTATGGTCTACACCGTTTGACACTCTTCTAATATTTTAACATTTAGGACAAACATAGTAAAAAGTTGTCCCATAAAATACGGTAAGACGTTATATTTCATATTTCAGACGAATTAAATGTGTGCACTTTTTAGAGTAGAAACTCTGAAACTCTGTCAAAGTTATTTTAATTCACTTTTGAAAAGGGGTCTACTTTAACCAGGAAAGAATTTGCTCCCCTTGGGAGCATATTCTTTCCATTTAAAGCTCGGCATATTTTTGGAAGTCGTTTTTTTTTTTGTTTTTTTTTGCCTGGCGCTTTACACGGAAGAAGTAAAGTGTAAATTTGCAAACGTTTAGCATGATTTAATGCAAAAGCATTTCTCGTAACAACCTATGCTCATTTTTTTTCCATAGTACAAATCACTGCAAAATATGCAAAAATCGACGGGATGGGTAGTTTGGATAAAATTTTTAGACTTATTCAAACTTCCTGAAATTTCCAGCATCAATAATCTAAAATTAGTGAAGAAAAGCATAACATATTTTAAATAAAATTTTCAATTTTACAAAAAAATCCAGTTTACTACAGAAATTGGATAGGTAGGACCCATTTTGGGCTATGAAATTAATTTTGCGGTAAATATCTGAAAACTAAGCGCAGGAACAGAGCCGACAAATGGTTTCTGTTAAGATGGTGTCAATCACAAATCTAATTTTCCATCTAGAATAAAACGCCCAATAAAAAAACGGCTTTCCGAAGGATGTCGAGAGCACAGTTGTTAAATGCAATGTATCCAATCCTACTGAGCTTGTGTGGTAAAGTGTAGGAAGATTAGCTGTTTGCACTGATCACATTTCTGTCACGCAAAATTCCAAGGGCAAACATATAACTTCATTCGACAGATAGTGAGATGAAAACATTTCAGCCATATTAACCTTTACCACTCTCTGTGCTATTTCAGCAGGCGATGATATTTTTTTTTATATTTTTTCCCCAGAAAACAGGCTTTGATATTTCTTGCAAATTGTCTCCAATGGAGACAATTTGCACGAAATATCAAAACCTGTTTTCTGGGGAAAAATAAGAAAAAATATTTCAATATGTCGTTTGCTGAAAATTTTACCCAGAGTGCTAAGCATTAAGGAATGTAATTTTCTTCTAATCTAACAATCTATTCATTATTACAGTCTTGACAGATGTAAACAAGTTATTGACATGCCCCTCGTATTAACATCTACTGTCTAGCCTCTCTATTGAACTTCAGAAAACGTACCTCTGGACAAGTGCGTCATGCGAAGATTCAGATCAGCCTGTGCATTCGCACAGTCTGATCAGAATCTTCACTTGACGCAGTTTGGATAGCCAAGGATGCAAAGTTTCATCGTACGGAGAATGAAGACGCTGATTAGACTATGCGAAGGCGCAGACTGATTTTAGTCTTTGTCGGGCGCAAAGAATGTACATTTTCTCACAATGCGGCTCATGTATTAACTACTCTGTAAGATTTAATATGTGATATCGAAAATATAAGTAGAATAGAAAAATAAGAAAAAAGGGAAGGAGTGATTTTCATGCAGTAGAAGACTTGTAGACTTAGTGTTATAGTTTTGTTCGAGTACAGTTGATTGCTTAATCCTTTTCTTGCTGAACATGATATGCCCTGTCTTAGCAAACAGTGTAGACCCCAGATCAGAAACCGGTTGATCTGGATCTGCACTGTTTGTCATTAAATAAGTGAATTTCTATCAAAAACCCGGATCAAGAAGTGGGCGTGGCATCTTAATTTATTCAGCATTACAAGGGTAAAGATTAACTTTATCTGCTGGACTAATCCAGTAACGATGACAGTTTTTTTTCTTACTTTTTTTTTACAACAGCCAATGTAAAGTATCGAAGAGCAATTTTCAAATTGGGTATAAAATTATAACTCAGACCATTCGTTTTGTCAGAGCATCTAGCATGTAAGGTAACGTTGGTGACTTACAATAATAGGCTTTTACAAAAACAGCTTGGTCTACGCGTTGCACACAATAAATGTTAACGCGGATTTGAATAGTCTTGGGTTCCTTACATGCAAATCTTGCCTTAATCGGCTAAACATCAAAACGCAAAGGTTAAATTGGAGAGGTCTAAATAAGGATTTCGTCTAAATAAGAATGACCTTCATATTAAAAATAATTACAGATAATTTTGCATCGCTTTTTAGGCTCAGCCATTAAAATTAAAATCAGAAATTATAAGAATACCAAATCTTTGTCACGCTCTCCCGAGAATGTTATAAATTGTGCTTAGCAGTATTAATGCATCCACCCATGTTCCAATAAATATTCTATTCTATTCAGTACTCTAGCTAGTGTCGGGTTTTAATTGTTTTAACAAGCGTAAAATCAAGGATACATTGTTGGTCAATTACGGATTCAATTCCGTGTCTCAACCATACTCATGGGCGTCAACAATAAATAATTGTAGATTTTAAACTGCTGAAGGTTTTCGGTATCGTTATTAACAATTTTAATTGCACAACAGTGGGTTGGGTTGCAAACTCAAATTTGAATATGTCTTTTGTGCCTAAACTTAATCATCTTTCGTCGCACTCACCATGGTTCTACTAGTGATTTTCAGACTAGTGGTCTGACTTTCAGTCGAGCTCTAATCTGTGTTTCATCACAGTGTTGAGTAGTTTATTTATATGTTTGTCTGTATTGATCAACTGATGAGCCAGGGAAACCCAAACTGGTGAGCTAGGAAATCCCAACGTGGAACTGTATCAGGATTTAGGGTGAGGGATGAACTCTCGTACAACACTTGATTTACACCCCAACAGTTTTACTTTTTACCATTTCAAGGCAATAAAGTAAAATTCATCCCTTAAGTCGATTTTTGGTACTGTCTACAAGTAGTCTTATTGTCGGGAAGGTCTTAATATTGAATGTAGAACATAGCTCCAGATAAGCATCACGAAAGCACGCTTATATGAGTTTGACCCCCTTAACCCCACTTTTATTTAGTAAACTGGGGTTTACAGGGGTTCACATTATTTTTCTTATTTTCCTAGAAAACATAGATTGTGGGTATGCCGTATCGCCGAGGCGGTTCTAATGAGTAGCTACAATCTATGTATTGAGCATAAAAATGAACAAAAAATCAGATTTTTTTTGGTCTGAACATTTTCCTTTTTTGGTTGTAAAATTTTCAATATATTTGAATAGGTGTGTTTTCATAATGGTACGTTTTTTTTTTCAATACAAAAATACTGGTATTTTTCTTATTTCTCCACAAAAATATATTGTGGTACTCATTAGAAGCGCCTCACCGAGGCGCTTCTAATGAGTACCACAATAAATTTTTTGTGGGGAAATAAGAAAAATATTAAGTAGATAGCTCCTCTTATCTGAAGCTATGTAGAACAACAAGGTAACCACATTTGGGACTGGCAAAAGCTGGTCTTTAAAGCGGAGTGGTCTTATTTTTGAGTGGTCTTGGTAGCGGAATTTTACTGGATTTCTCCTCTTTTGTCGTTCTTATTATTTTCGTGGGTGTGTTCTGTGATGTCGCATCACGAAAACGTGCCTATATAATTTTGACCCCCTTAAACCCCACTTTTATGTAGTAAAACGTTATTTTTCTTATTTCTGCTCAAAAACATAGATTGTGTGTACTCATTAGAACAGCCTCGCCGAGGCGGTTCTAACGAGTACCACAATCTATCTTTCGAGCAGAAATATGAAAAATTTATCTGAAAATTTTAAGTTTTTGGAGGTGAAATTTTCTATATATTTGAATAGGCCTGTTTTCGTAATAGTTTGATGTCATTCTAACATTTTGTCAAGAGTGTGCTTACGTTTAAGTATTGTGATTGCTTTAAATACAGAAATGTTTACACAAGGATAGAGGTATAGAATAAGACTACCTTTGCATTGCACTCCAGCAAACCGATCACATGCTGTCACTGGTTCTCTTCTACAAGCTTGTAAGGTTTTCTCTGTGCCGTCACAATTCACCTTCTGTATAACTGTTTCTGACGTAATATCTGGTGAACCGTAAGTGTTGTTTTCGCCGTCTGAAAAATAATTAATCAAAAGTCCCTTGTTACAGCGCAGAATATAGAAATGTAGAAATGAACTGACGTTTACGCAAAAAGTGGATATTTCTATATTAAACGTTTGTGTCAACGCAAATGTAGAAATTGGCTACATTCAACATTAGCGTTAAGGTCAATGCAAAAATAGCAAATTTTCTGCATTTTGCGTTGATAGGTAGGATACTTAAGTTTTAGCTTGACTATATGATGTAAATACCACTGTGTTCGGACATCAGTCATCTTTATACATGAAACAGTTTGTTTTTTGTCATGAGGGGATGATATGCGTAGTTCACGGTACAGTGATTTGCTCTATACGGACAGATACATTTAGATAGACGACAATACATTGCCTAATAGGAGAGACATAATAAAACCACATATAAAAATGGACCTTATTCCAACATTTGTACAGGTTACGTCAACAGTGATTATATCGACACTAAATATAGAAAAAAAAAAAACATGTATTTCTACATTCAGCGTTGAGGGAAAAGCAAAACGTGAAATGCCAACGTTTTACATTGATATTAAAGACGCAGCATTTTCCCATATCAGACATGTTTATACATGTATAGCGTCATTTTTACCCTGTGTACGCACCTGTTGTTCAAACCGAAAACATCCGGTAGAACGTGTGTACAATAAAAGGATTCAGATGGACAGTAAAATCTTTGATCTGAGTAAATTCGCAGGCTGATCTCGGCCTCATTGTTCGCACCGGTCATACTGTTTGGTTAGCTATGAACCGGATTATATAAACCACGCCAAACACCAAGGTGTCTTCGAGGCTTTCGCGAGCAGAAAAGGGCGTGATCGGTCAGTGAACTCTAATCTAATCCTTTTGACAGGATAACTTCTACAATATTCAATGTGTTCGAAAGTCTTGATCAATCTGGATGGATGACCAGTTTAATCAGGGTCTTATTTTCCGCAGCAGCAAAGGCACCGTTTCTCATGGCGTAGGCGAAGAGATAACTCCCTGACTAGACTCATGAATACAAAATAATGTTGGTCATGATCTTTGCTCTGCGATATGAATGTTTTATTATGAGTAATCCAACAGACAGCAGAACTTCAAAAGAACTGTATTCAATACTTTCAAAAACTGGTGAATATTCGGCAGAAGGATTTCCTAGCTAACATTCTTTATAAATCTACAGCGGGCCGTTGTCATGATGCGTCTAGAATATTGCTATATGTATGGCAAATAGTGTAGACCCTGATCACACGTCGCGTTTTGCGGCGTCTGATTTAGGTCTACAATGTTTGCAAAAGCCTATACATGTATTTCACAGTACTTAGGGTAATTACAGTATTTCTTTTATTATCGCTTCAAGCAGGCAGACCAAAACCAATAATTGTGTAAACGGTGTAGAATCAGATGAGACTGCTCGTAATAAACCATCAGTGGACAAGGCTAACTTCAAGAATAGAACAATCGACTTGAGAAACTCAGGGATCAATGAGATAATAAAGACAAGTTTACAACAAGAACAAGTCCAATGGAAAAACATTACATTTAAAGGTGTATCGTTTAGTCTACAACCAATAAATAAATTTTCAGACCTTGGCATATATTACATTGTTCTTTAGTTTAGTTGTGTAACGTACCCAGAGTGTTAGTATTCGATAGACAGACGGACATATATATATATATATATATATATATATATATATATATCATAAGAAACATTTCCCCATTTATTTTCCGATATTAGTCGCATCACAAATAAATCACGAGCAAAATATACTACGTGAATGTAATGGATTAGATACATTTAATCGACACAAGTTCAGGAGCCAACACTATGAAATTGTTTCTGCTGCCCTTCTGAAAATGGATCTTGTCTAAAAGGAAAGAATATGCTCCAAAGGGGAGCAAATTCTTTCTTTTTAGACAAGACACATTTTCAGAAGTGGGTTGATGTGTTGGAATGCAAAGAGGAAACCACAGAAATTTTCTCTTTTACAAAATGTAAAAACATGGTATTAAATGTGTTAAATGTACCGACTGTATCAAGCACCCTAAATATAACTGATGCACTATATCAGAAAGGGCCAGTATGCCATTAGCAAGCAGCGAAAGCTCAGAGTAGCCTACTTACATCACGAGAACATATCTATTTTGACCCCCTTAAACCCCACTTTTATATAGTAAAACTGGGGTTTACAGAGGTATACATTAATTTTCTTATCTCTGCTCAAAACATAGATTGTGGGTACTCGTTAGGACCGCCTAGGTAAGGGGTTCTCACGAGTACCCACAATCTATGTTTTGAGTAGAAATATAAAAAATATCAGACTTATTATCTGAAAACTTTCAGTTTTTTGTGGTGAAATTTTCAATACTTTTGAATAGGCGTGTTTTCGTAAAGTCTGCGCAATATAATCATTATCTTTTTTTGTTCGACAATATTTGCTACTTTATTTGATTCTGTAAGTTGACAAGAGAAGTAGATTCTAAAAAGAATCAGATTGAAGGCCATGATCCTCTCAGGTCAGTCATTCCATTTTCAGTTTGCATATACATGTAGCATAGAGGTCCCTTTCTACGTCACTTCCCATGTTTTCTGGTCCTTATACGGCATTTCGCTCAGTTGTTTTAATCTTTACCAAAAGATTTAATCTGGACCAAATTAGCAGACGACGAATTCATATTATGTTTCTTATTTTTTTAACACAAAAGACATTTGCATGAAATGTCAAAACCTGTTTCAAGAGAAAAATAAGCAATTGTTCAATATGTCGTCTGCCGATAAGTTTGCCTAAGCGTTTAAGAAAATATTTCCTTGTTTACATAGTAACTAGAATTTTAGCCATTCTGGCATTGGAATTAAGCACAGATTAGGAATACCGTTACTGGTAGATTGTTAAAGGGATAAACGTTGTGAATATAAATGTGTCTACCATCACCTCTGAAAACATAAAGACATTTCCGGCGATTTCATTTATAGTGCAATTAGTGACAATTTTACCTCAGATCAGACAAAAGACATTTCAACCAGCGTAAATAGTCTCTAGTTAAGTGCCGTGCACTTTTTGGACTTCCAAGATTGAAAGAAAGAGAGCATTTCATTACGACAACACGCCTTTTCAAATATATTGAAAATTTCACCACCAAAAACTGAAAGTTTTCAGATAAAAATTCTGATATTTTTCATATTTCTACTCAAAACATAGATTATCGGTACTCGTTAGAACCGCCTCGCCGAGGCGGTTCTAACGAGTACCCACAATCTATGTTTTTGAGCAGAAATAAGAAAAATAATGTATACCCCTATAAACCCCAGTTTTACTATATAAAAGTAGGGTTTTAGGGGGTCAAAATGATATAGGTATGTTTTCGTGATGTGATGCATAATGCAAGAAACGGACCACAATACCACGCGGTTCGCAATGTCCAAAAACGTACAATCGGACGTGTGCACCCAGTAAAGTTATAAGTCAGCCTGCAAATTTGCGCAGTCTGATCAGAATCTTCATTTTCCGCATTTGTTTGGATAGCCAAGGATGTTTTTTCATGAGGGCAACGATGATTCTGGTCAGATTTGCTGATTTGGGTCTCGCTGGGCGCAGATATCAGAAGGTACGGTTTCTCACATTGCGGCTCATGTGTAGGCAACGATGTTCCGGATTTGTCGGCGCACTCGTGCAGTCTGCTCTGGTCCGTCACTGCCCGGCTATTATAGCGACGGACAAAGTAGTACTTGGTCAGACAACGCGGTCGCGCAGGCAGATCTGGAACTTCGCGGTTTGCATATGACACTAGGTAAGTTTTCTTTTATGTAGCACCAAAGAATGTTTCCTAAAGCCTACATATAGGAAAGCCTACAGACGGGAAAGTCTCATAGCTCCAGATAAGTCAATCTTTATTATCCGAAAAGTACTGATTTTTTTTATCATTTCTCCACGTAAACATATGTTTCGGTACTCATTAGAAGCTCCTCGCCGCAACATATGTTGTAGAGAAATAGGAAAAATAGTCTCAGGATACCCCTCTTATCTGGAACTATGTGTCTGGAGGGTCTTTCTTGGAAAGCAGACAATCACAGTTACTGGCATCCATAGGCCAGTATAATAGACCATTATGAAATATTCCTGAAATTTTTGTATGATGATGGGGACTTCTAGTTTGCATATTGTATGTATGCGTCCATTTTATGTTGTAATGTCTGATATAAGTCCATGAGTACAGTTGACCTTTGCAAACTTAAATAAAGTACAGACAGGAACAGGATTTACAGCATAAAACAGATTTAATGGCGATGTTTTATATTTGTGCGAGTTCTGCCTGTAGGGTTAAATAATTCACAAGATTTGTAACCATGACAAAATTCTCTATTACGAGGCGCACAATTGGAAAAGGGACCTGAAGCCACACACAAAGTCATTACCTGATAATATCTGCACCCCTAAACTGATTACATAGGAGTCGGAAAACGTATTTAATACAAACAGCCAAGGTTTTTAGGAGTGTAAAAATAATGAACAAAACATACTGCTTTAATGTTTTGTTGCTTTTCTATAGTTCAGTGGACCCTGGTTACAACGACAGCATTTGTGCCAAAAGGTCTGACTTGCCTTTAAAATGACTGTCATCACGAAAACATACGTATATAATTTTGACCCCATTAAACCCCACTTTTATATATAGTAAAACTGGGGTTTACAGGGGTATATATTAGTTTTCTTATTTATGTTCAAAAACATAGATTGTTGGTATTCCTTAGAAAGACCTCGGCGAGGTAGTTCTAACGAATACTCATAATCTATCTTTCGAGCTGAAAATTGAAAAACATATCAGAATTTTTATCTGAAAACTTTCAGTTTTGGTGGTGAAATTTTCAATATATTTGAATAGGCGTATTTTCGTAATGGCTGTTGTTACAATGTAAGAATCTTTAAATGCAGTAGAATTATATGTAAGAAAGAGCGTGTTTTATTATTTTTCTTCTAACAGAACATGTTTTGGAATTTGTAAGACTCATCGCAACACTAAGGCAATTCTAACAAATATCCGAAACAAAAGTTTCTTGAAT